>RXPK01001176.1:0-76015 GCA_004143645.1 Protaetia brevitarsis
GAAATAACTACTCAAGCTGGAAGGTAATGAGAATATAATCACTTGAGTTAGAAACGCCTTTTGAATCATTCTGCCTCACTTACGGGGTACTTTGACATATTGGATGGAGCACTTACGGACACGGATCATAAATTATATACGAATGGTAATTATTTATATAAATTTAATGGATACAATAATTTTAATTGTGTAAAAATATAATCAGCTTAATAATTTATTTTGTAAAATATAAAATTGTGTATGAAAACTGTGAGTGTTTTATACAGATCATACATTTTATGGCGAATTTAAAAAAAAAAACAAATTAAATTTCATTTATACAGGGTTTTCCACGGAAGTGGCTAATTAGAAGTTTTTCGGCTTAACGAAAATCCTCAGTTTTAAAAATTTGAGGTTTGCAACAACATGGCACTTACTTTTTTTCTAAAATATTTCCACCTTTTTGCACTTCCGGCTAACCGGAAGTCGCCATGAACTTTGTTATTTTAAATAGAACACCCTCATTCATTCATTCATTCAAGTTAGAGTGGGTACTTGATGTCCGGGCACTTGAGCTTGGTCCTCATTGTACCATCCCTATTGATTCTCTTATTTCCACTCGAGCAGCTTGGTGTGCTCTATAAAGCCCGGTATCTTGCCCAGTGAAAACTTGAGGACCTTCGAGGGCTCCAATAGATCTCTCCGAAATATTTCTGCCTGAGTACCTTTAGTTCCTCACATGTGCAGATTACATGGTAAACTCGTTCCTCCTGTAGTTCGCATCTTCTACACCACGTTCGCTTACACGCCTGTGTTGTATAGATGCTTTTCAGAGGACAGTGTCCAGTTACCACCCAGTAATGGTTTTAACTTCTTTCTTATTGCGCTTGAGTAGGTTATCAGAGAAACTACCATCCCCATCCCCTATCTATCAGCGTTTTGGTATGGAGTTGACCTTCAGTCGACCTCCATTTCTTTGTGCTTTCTTTATCTAACCAGGTCCAGATCTCCCTTCTGCGAATCTTTAGTAATCCCACATACGGGCTCTGGCCATGAAGTGTCTTTAGAGCCCTCCTTGGCTAGTTCATCGGCTATTACGTTGCCCTTTATATCCTCATGTCCCGCACCCAAATCAGAGACACAGTGTTGTTCTGTGCCAGTGCATTGAGGGATTGTTTGCAGTTCCTAACTAGTTTTGACCTAGTTACAGGGTTTGAGACTGCCTTAATGACAGCCTGGCTGTCAGTCATTATATTAATTTTCCTCCTCATGTAGCCCCCTTTTGCAATCATTTCTGCACAGGCTGCAAGAGCGAATACCTCTGCCTGGAAGACCGTTGTATATAGAACACCCTATACATTATTATATTTTTGAATTTACCATAAAATTCTATGACGATTACTACTAGGGTTTCCTATGCCCATCTTCAACTGTTTTTGAGATATTACGATTTTTGTTAAAATCTTTACATTTACATCATTATATGTAATTGATTGATTCTCACTTGGCTTAACTGTCAGAAGTCTCTCACCTTAAAATTAACAAATAATAACATTGTTTTACCAAAACGTAATAAAAAAATGAATTGGAATTATACAGGGTTTTTAAAAATTAGTGGCATATCAAAGAATTTTGAAAGTTGTAAAACTTAATTTTTTCAAATAGAATACCGCGTATATTTTTGTATTTTTGGATGTAGAATTAAATTTTACATCGATTTGCTGTAACAAAATTATTCGTTTTGGTTATTATCGCTTTCAAATGGCCGAATAATTTCTATCTGGTGAACCATGACTTTAACATCATAATCATTTATTATTATTAGTAAATATTACTGTTAGAATCATTGTTTGTTACACGTGGCATGTTCAGATGGATGCATATTATTGTGGAACTTATGAATTAGATAATGAAAAATGGTGGAGGAGCTTATTTTAACTTGAATACTTTGAATTTATTTTACATTCACTGAGAATGCAGGAAAAACTTATAGAGAATTCAATGTAATTAAAGGAATTTATTTGTCGTTAATATATCTAACAGAATTTAGAAAATTTTGAAATGATTTCTCTTAATAGCTTGGTTTCAAATTAAGGGAAACGACATAAACGATAACGACGACAACATAACAAAAATTGTTTCACTAAAACGTAGTGTGCTTGTCAGACAAATGTCTTAAAGTTTTTGATATATTAAAGTGTTTTCAAAATTATAAACGTTTTAATATGAAGAATATTTAGATTTTAGACGTCTTAATACGTAACTCATACTTCTTCTCACTTCAACTGGGTCTAATTCATCAAACGTTCTCGTCATACGAGTCATTAAATCTTGCTTGGTAGTAGCGGAAGTTGTGTACAGTATGTAAACTGTGTTTCAAAGTTTTCTGAATTTTATTAGATATATTAGGGGAAAATAAATTCCTTTAATTACATTGAATTCTCTATAAGTTCTTCCTGCCCGTTCTCTGTGAATGTAAAATAAATTTAAAGTATCCAGGTTAAAATAAGCTCCTTCAATATCTTTCATTATCTAATTCATAAGTTCGATAATAATATGCATCCATTTGAACACGCCATGTGTATAAACAAAGATTATTATAACAATAATATTTACTAACAATAATAAATTGTTGTGATGTTAAAGTCATGGCCCAACAGATAGAAATTGTTCGGCCATTTGCAAGCGGTAATTAACAAAACGAGTATTTTAAAAGAAAATTACTGAAGAATAGGTATAGGAATGTTACAGCAAATCGGTGTAAAATTTAATTCTACATCAAAAAATACAAAAATATACAGGGTGTTCTATTTAAAAAAATTAAGTTTTGCAACTTTAAAAATTCTTTGATGTGCCACTAATTTTTAAACACCCTGTATAATTCCAATGAATGCTTTTTATTGCGTTTTGGTAAACCAACGTTAGTACTTGTTAATTTTAAAGTGGGAGACTTCTAACACTTAAACCAAGTGAGAACCAATCAATTATAAATAACGATGTAAATGTCAAAATTTTAACAAAAATCGTAATATCTCAAAAACAGTTGAAGATAGGTATAGGAAACCCTAGTAGTAATCGTCATAGAATTTTATGGTAAATTCAAAAATATAATAATATATAGGGTGTTCTATTTAAAATAAAAAAAGTTCATGGCGCTTAACCGGAAGTGCAAAGAAGATGGAAATATTTTAGAAAAAAAGTAAGTGCCATGCTGTTGCAAATCCCAAATTTTTAAAACTGAGGATTTTCGTTAAGCCCGAAAATTTCTAACTAGCCACTTTCGTGGAAAAACCGTGTACACCTATTTATGTAAAACTGAAATTTGGAAAAATGCAGAAAGGTAGGTATCTACAGTAAGTGATAAAAAAATAGCCCAGAGGCTAATCCGAGTATTTGAACAACGATCGCTGAAATCTATGTCCGTTTAACCAACTTCTACAAGGAGGAGATCCAGAAAAAGACTAGAAAATTTCGTATGAACTCCATTTGTACTCCCGCGGCCGCACTCATATAACGTCTGTAATTTTTAATACGCTTGGTCTAGTGGATAGCGCCCTTGGTTCCTGAAGGCAAAGTCTGGAGTTTGAGGGTGCTATTGTGCTCATTTTCTTCGTAACTGGGTAGATGAGCCCACTAGTCGTGTGGTTTTCTTTGACCTTCTTTTCTACTAACTTGTCGTTATTAGATACACTCAAATCATAGGGATTTAGAGCTACTGGCACCTTGAGGCAAAACAGAACCGAAAAATGTCCCATTATATCAGTGAAGGAAATGGAAAAGAGGCCCGAAGCAACATATAATAGCGCATTTGATACTGTGAGATATTAGTAGCTTGTTCGAAAGATAGTAGCATGTGTACCACGACAACGAATTATGGCCAACTGAAATGGTACACTTGTCCTGCCCTTCGCTGTACGCTAAAATGTAATGGGTCGTTCATTTACTGAAAATGAATATTATATTTTTCGTTGGGCGCCGTAAGATTAGTAAATAATAGCGTCTATTCATTTATTAAAATAAAAAAAAAAAATAGCATGAGAATCTTTTACTGATCAAAATAACCACTCTCAGGTCGTTTGGTTCTATGAATATTTAAAATATAGTACGACCTGTATACTGAATAACAAAATAAAATAATAAAGGAAATTGATTTCATCTTTACAATATTTTATTTGAAAACAACGAGGACAGAACAATATACAAATAAAAACATTATACATAAATGACGATTATTTAGTGGTACAGAAATAATGAATGGGGCCTCTTCGGAATGTAACTGACTCCCTGAAATTTATTAAATTTAAATAAAATGCAAATAAAATTATAATTTCGAATTTATAAACTAATAAACAAATAAAATAGGCGGTAACACTTGCGATTTTGGCGGTTCTTCGACTCTGGGTGTGGTCTTGGCGTGGTCGGTATGATTTTCGACAAACACAGCGTTGTAACTACGTCGTTATACTCTCTGGAGGCTGTAATCGGCCCTTTAGATCGGGAAATTCCTTGCATACGGCGGCACAACACAGCAGATAATACGCAAACTAATACAATTGCAAGACTACTCCCCCAGAAGATTTATTCCGTGGCACAATAGGCATTCAGCAATCTCGGGGCTACCATTAACTCGCTACGCGATGCATTTTGGATAATATATATGTTGTGGCCAGTGCCTAATGGCGGGTCCTTCTACAGCCGCTCTCCAACCGAACGGCACGTCCACTCGCTTTGGAAATTGGCTGACGACTTTCCTTGTTCGCCTGCGTACCTACAGTTCCCGCGTGCTTCCCTCGGATGTCCGCTAATCAGAGACTTTGCGCTGTCCTCGTGACCACGGCAAACTTCTTCATTTGTTCCTTCCTTCCTTGATGCCACTTACATCACCGCATACACACACAGAGAGAGATTAATATGACTAAAAATACGCTACAAATTATATAGGTTTTATATGTTTATATAAACAGAATGAAATCTAATATCTTTTATTAAAGACGTAAATAATAAATCAAATTTAAAATAAAATGCATTCTAGGCGTCCACACAACCAACTCAAAAAGTCAAACGATGGTCTGTTGCGCTGCAGGAGAAATTTGAGCTGCAACAGCCACATGTAGGTATTCCAGACCTATAATAAAGGAATGGGAGGTGTAGATGGGTTAGACCAAGCTGTAAATTGTTGCCGAATCGCTATCCGTAGTAAAAACTGCTACTGGATACTTATAACTCATATGGTGGACGTAGCTATATTTAATCCCTGAAAACTTTACCTACTTTGTGCAGATTAGGAAATGGATTTGCTTCTATTTATAAGAAGTATTACAAGACACTATCTTCAACACTCCACCACAGGCAACAGAAGAACTAGAAGGAGCGCTTCCGTGTCGTGTAGCATTTTACAAGATCCTGTGGGTCTCTTTCTAAAAAAAAATCACCCGCACAGACGCGGTGTTTGTCATTGAGAGATGACAGTGTAATAGTATATTAAAAGACAAGTTTCATTTTGACGTTTCAAAGTACGAATTCAGAGTTTAAGAAACGAGTGGCGTAGCCACGAGTTTCTTAACTGAATGAGTGCTTTAAATGTCAAATGAAACGTGTCTTCTATGCTATTTGTTGCAATTAGTTTTAAAATTTCTCTTTTGTAAAAGCAAAACGAGAAAAATTTGATAATCTCGGGACATTTTTGTTGGCGGTTGTCCTAGTTGTCACCTTGGTTTGGCACAAGATTTAAATTGAAAGTTAATTTAAATTGACACATTTTTGAAATTTGTTATATATTATATTACTAAGTAATATATTATAATATTTAATAGAGTTCTACAACTTTTTCATGCAATCCGCCTGAAATACGGGCAAATTGCTGAAAAACCATTAATAATTTACTTCCGGAGAAATCGTACACTATGTATCAAAAGGCGATACAAAAATTTTGAAAAATGGTGCAAAGAAAGGAAATTCTTCATATTTCTGAGAACGTCTTACTTGCTTATTTGAAATGCTACGTAAAGATTATAAATGTCATCATTATGGTCGATTTAATTCGATGTTAAGATTCGTATTTAAATGTACATAGAAATGTGGATATATCAAATTATATGAACTTCAAGCATTATTAAAACGGCATCTAAGTTATCAAACAAAAAAATCTAAAATTAAAGGCTATAAAGGTTAGTGTTGATTTTATTTCGTTACTTTTTTGTAAATTCTTTATATTCTAGGTTATTTTGAATTAATAGATATAATGAGCCTGTAGGCGAGAAGAATTAATTAATATATGTGTGGAAGATCTTCAATACAATTCCGATTCCATTATAGTCAACATACCTAAAACAAAAAACAATGTACCCAGAATGTATACAGGACATTGTTTTAGAAGATCCAGTGCGACACATATAAGCAAATACTGGAGGTGATATTTTAACTATAAACGATTAGGTGGCTGGAAAAGCACGGCTGTTGCGAAGGTTGCGTTGCCTCTTCTATGAAAAATAAAATTGATGTTGGAAATATGTTTGCACAGGAAAATAATGTGAATCTACCTGGAACTTCTGGGAATGGTTCACAGTTTGAGTACTCCAACAGAAGCAATATCACTATCGCAGAGAACGATAATTTTCAACAGAATGTTTCTACTGCACACGGTATCACTATCACTTCGAAAGATAATTCAAACGTTAATATAAATGTTTATAATAGTTGTACTATTTCAAAGATTAATTAAAAATATCAAATCTTACAATGAATTTTAATATAATAACCTCAAACTTGCTTACAAAATGTCATATTGACATCTCCATTTCTGTTGCAATGTGACCAACTTAAAATAAATCTGCTTAAATGTTCCATTTCTATTACGCAACTAGTGCTGTAATAGACCCTATTACGGCACTAGTGGAATAAATGGTATGGTTACGGCACTAATTGCAAAAAATATGTAAAATAACTTTATGTGTTGGACGAAATTGCTTTAAACAATACCACAGCTAATATGCCCAATGTACTCAGATGAGCACGGTATCTTTCTGTTACCCTGAATATTTTTTTTATTTGCTTTATGTTTGGACGTATTATTTACAATATTTTCTTTTATTTTTAAATTTTATTTTGACATTGTCTTGGGCGTTAATATATTAATAGTAGAAAATCAAAAAAAATTCGCTCTGATCGACTTCTAGCTAGTATTTTTCAGACTGTGCGATGTAGGAAATATCATCATTACCATTTTAAGCGAGATTTGTTACGCCGGCCATTCGTACCGATTTTTATGTCTCATTTAATTTTATCTTTTATCTCCCCCTGGTCGATATAATCTTCACAACGTGGATATTATGAGCTGTGAAAATTATAGCGGCCATAATATCAAACGGGCATCGTTAACTGAAAATGGTCGTTTGTATGTATGAACATACTCGCGACTTTTACGAGTGATATATATGCGAGAGGATCTCTATTCTCATTATGCTCTGATTTCCTCGCAAAATACAACATAATTTTTACGTTCCTTATGGCACGAATTGATTAACTGACTTGCGATTCCTTCATAGATATCATCGCACATAAAAGTTGAACAAAGAAAAATTGAGGAAACTTACGGGATAGTAGTAATCAAGTTTTCATTATGGAGGGCGTTTTAGTTGTTTCTCTTGCTTTCTTAACGAATCTTAATTACCAATAAAAAAAATGTCCCAATCATACACCACTTTCCATGGTATGGAAATCAAAGCTTTAAAAACTCCAGAGATTCTACTGATTGTGAGTCTTTTACGCATTGGATGAAAACATTCTTGCGAATATGATATGTATGCTTTGTCCTTGTGTGTTGTTTTTGCTTCTGTATATTATGTGAATGTTATTATTCAAATATGAACTATTGATAAATTAAAGCTGTAGGCGGATAAGCTAGTGAAATCAGCATAGACTCGACTAATATTTTTTTTCTGAAGCAGGTCTTTTACGGGATGATTTTTTTGCAAACGATCCACCTCAAATATTTTAGATACTAAAAAGGACTTAAAAATTTCAAAAACACGCCTACTTTTAATTCAAGGGTGAAACAGTTTAACGTATGAATTACATTTTTGATGTTTACAACTACGCCCAAGTACCACCTCACAAATTTTAAATGGAACAACCCATCGTGTGGTACCTCAAATGAAAGCTTATTTATTTAAGAATATGATGATGTTTCACTTGATCACTTTTTGTTTAATGTATCATTGAAAAATGATAGTTTTCATACTGTACAATCTTACAGTCAGTTGCGCGTAGAAAGCGTAAAAACAAATATAAGAAGCCGTTGATGTTATGATGATGAATAGAATTTTGCGAAAATTATAACCCAAATTTTATAAACAACATTTGTTTTGAGTGATGAATAAACTTTTTCCTTAAATGGAGATGTGAGATTAGATTAGATTAGGATTGAGGTGGCCTATGGACCAGTTTCACCGCGACCTTTTCAGATCTATTGTGATCCCCGTTTTCCTAGAGGACGCTCGCTAATTTTGCCCTCTTAATTAGGTCTATCATCCTTGAGAGCGGCTTCTTTATGTAGCTACTGGCTGTGAGGTTCTCCTCCCCCATTACTAGAAACCTTGTCCTCGCCAGGCCTTCACATTGGCACAGCACATGAACTGGTGTTTCTTCCTCCTCTTGGCAGTATCTGGAAGTTGCATCATCTGCCAAGCCTATGTTGTACATATGCCTATTTAGTCTACAATGACCAGTCAGCAGATCTACATTCATTTTGACAATCTTCCTGTCTTTATTCAGTAGATCTCTCGTGAATGCAGGCCTCTGCTCCTTTAGGAACTCTTTTGCCTGTCTTTGTCCCGGTGAGTTTTGCCACCATTCTCTGGACTGATTATGTATCCATTCATTCACGGATTTTTTAATTTGCGATTTGGTAGTGCCAAAAGAGAGGTCGCCTCCAACGAATGACCTTGACGAACCTCGCCTGGCCAGCTCGTCCGCCGCCTCATTCCCTCTCACGCCCGAATGGCTAGAGACCCAGGTCAGAGTTAGTTTCCTTTGGCTGCCCACCTCATTTAGGGCGCTTACACAGTCCCAAATCAGCTTAGAGTCCACGCTTGTGGAACTAATCGCTTTAAGTGTGGACTGACTGTCAGAGAAGATAGCGACGCTTTTACCTGGCTCGGTACATCTTTCTATCTATTGCAGCAACCTCAGCTTGGAACACAGTCGTCTCTTTGCTGAAGTATGGAGATGTGAACAAACATATTCTACGTAACTGTACTGGAGTGACCAAAATCCCCATATTACAAGAGAGGAAACACATCCAGTAGCCTTAGAAAATTAATGTTTAGGCAGGAATACAATAGGTAATTCAATTGTTGGCCCCATTTTCTTTGGAGAAACACTTATTGGTAATGTTGGAGAACATCATTGATCCTCTGATAACTCAGGAAGTGGAAAACCAGCTTTATGCAGAAGGTAACAAAATCCTTGATGAACACCAAATGTATATCCATTAGGATGGCGCTCCTCCACATTACACTGCAAATGTTCGTAACTGGCTTAACCAAAGATATGCAAATCACTGCATTGGTAGACATGGAACGTTCGAATGGGCTCCGTGATCACTAGACCTAACAAATCCAGACTTCTTCCTGTGAGGTCATTTAAAGTCAGTACTGAAATTTCAATTTAAATGATTTGCGTCAACGAATCATTAACGTGTGCAGAAATATTCCAAGGGAAACTTTCGAAAAAGTGGGACAAGAATTTAAAAGCCGGCTTTACTACTGCATGGAGAACAACGGTGTTTATTTTGAGCAGTTATTGTGAATATTTTTATTTGTTTATTTGTTATTTTAGTGTTGCTATCTTTTATTGTTATTTTCACATTAAAGGCATCAATTTTCGATGATAAATTAAACGAAAAATGAACAAATATTACATCACCATAATCCTAATAAAATAAGCTTTCATTTGAGGTAACACACGATGGATCGTTCCATTTAAAATTAAAATTTGTGAGGAGGTACTCGTGGGAGCGCAGTTGTAAACGTCAAAAATGTAATTCATATGTCAAACTATTTCCCTCTTGAATTAAACGAAGACGTGCTTTTGAATATCTTTAAACAGCTTTTGGTTTCTGAAATATTTGAGGTCGGTCGTTTTCAAAAAATCGCTTTGTATAACCTGCAAGAATTCGAAATTCCATCCTGTATAATGCAAAAATTTAAATTCATTTTATTAGTACGTAGTTGATAGATACCGTGGCATTTGCTGAGTAGCGTCTACCTAACAGGGAATAATAATCTATTTTCGATTAAAGACTCGCGTAATTAAAATAATATGGTATTACTTTGTATGTTATCAGCTTCTTTGTTTATTGTATGTTACATTTGCCGTTCAGCAGTTCCCACGTTCCTCTCAAGTAGGACGTCTGAAAGTCAGAAAAATAACGCCTTCGGTCATACTTGCGCCCTCCTGTAAAGAGAAGCGAAACTAGTTATGGGTGCGAAATGACGTCACAATCAAAGTTTATAAAAACCCTTAACATAGCTGTTTTCAATGAATTAGTCCGCGGTCCTTCAATTTAGCTTCAGGAATAAGCTCGCGTCCCCTTCGTCGGACGTTTCTAAAACATAAAATTTAAAACTTCTTTTTTTAGAATTTGTAGTCAAAATGCGCTTAAAAAATTCGAGAACAGGAAGCAAAAGCTTTCCTCGAGAGGTGTTTAGTGATTTTGTGTTAAATACATTTAAATTCCCCCTTTTCCTGGCTTAAATTTTTGTGGGTGTTGTGTAAGTTTTGTGCCTTATAAAGTGGATTACGAGAAGAATTAATTACCCACATCGGCCGGTAAGATGTTTAAAGAATCTGTTTAAAACTAACGAAAGCAATTACGTGAAAACCGTAACTCGTTCGCTCTCTCTCTCTCTCTCCCTTAATAAATAAATGTGTAAGAAAAATTAATTGAGCTTATGTTAAACAACAGAATAAAATTTAAAAATATTCGTTAAAACAAAATTGTGTTTTGTTCATTTTTGTTCACTTGTTATTTTATTTAATTGTGTAGTTTGTTAGTTTTTTTTTTCAATGTCTTAAATTATTCAATATATAATTGTAAAAATATAAGTCGTTCTATTATTTCGCCATTTAAAAGAAGTACAGTTTAACCCCTAGTAAAGACCTGGAGAGGAAGTTACTTTGTAAAGAGAAAGCCGACGAGGTGGGTAAATCAGCAATCTTTAGGCTAACTAACGGCCCTGCTTCGACTGACGGTGGAAAACACAGTTGGAAAACATCTTTGGCTAAAATTACTAAAACCATTCGCTACCGAACAAAAAGTTTGTTTCCCAGCAGTGGCTCGCCGGTCAAAAGGGCAGGAGGGGTTACCTGTAAACGAGACTAGGTCTTGCTCGATTGAATTTGGGCTGACCAACCCCCAAAAGTTTCCAAGGAAGAAAACCCGTTCCGTTACAAACCTATAACAATGAATTCCAGAAAGTTTTAACTTTGTAATATTTATAGTTTTTAAATAAATAACTGTTAAGAAGAAAAACAGAAAAGAATCTTTCTCGTTAACCTATGTGATGTATTCTTTAGGTTCGTAATATGTTGTAGTAGTTGTCGATTGTGATTATTTGTAGTTTTTTCTTTTTGACGATCCTAGACGTCCGCCAAGCAAGTCAAAAATATAAGTTAATATTATATGCTGCCCTCCGGGAACACAACCCATACAAATTATGGATGCCTCCAAAACGCAAGCATTATTAAAATATTATATTTTTTCTTTTTGGGAGACATTTAGAATTGTCAAAAAACTACAGATAATCACCATCGACAATTACTACAACATACTATAAACTCAAAAGCATATATCACATAGGTTAACCTGAAAGATTCTTTTCTGTTCCCTTTCTGCGATTCGATACAATATATAAAGCTACTAAAGAAAAACAAAACGAACAAACCTATGCAAGGACCGATTTCACTGGCTTTTATAATGATAAGTGTCCAATTGAAAATGGACTGAAAAAAAAACCGCTTTATATCAATGTCTATGTTGATAACAACTTGTTCTAATTTATAAGGAATTGTATCTGACAATGTTCACTACCTATTCCGGAACAATGATGATCAAGTTAAGATCCATGCCATATAAAATTTCTCATCACTGATTGATCCTTAGCCTATCAGTCGAGAATTAAGTGCAAATATAAATCGAATTTATTGCCTAGCTTCGTCTGCAGTTAATTTGATTTAATGCAGACGAAGGAATTCGATTCTTGCTATCTAATGTTACCAAGTAATCTTTTAACTTTATAGCATCTTAACGTGGTCGTTTTGTCGTCACAAAAGTAAATTGGAAAGCTGTCCGGAAAAGTGCGAGCTATCTATCTATTACTCCATTTGCCCCATTAATGTAACGATACTTACAAGGGAACACCGGCGGGTGTCCCCCTCCGATTTCGATGAAACTTAACAGATCGAAAGAGTACCTTAAAATAAGAGACACGTATTTTTTTTTTATCGGCGTATCCGCACGATTTTGGGGTACAGCCCCTCCAAGTTTGGACGATTTTTTCAATTTTTGCAAATATTTCCTAAAATATAACAGATATTAAATTTTCTTCTTAACATAATTTGCAGCATATTGCATGCGCCTAAGGTGGCGTCGTCCGTATTCGCAAAAAGCTAATAACGGGGACGGGTACGCCGTACCCCCCATTTTTTTACATTTTTTCCTTTTCTTATTCATAAAAGAAGGCCGATTTTAACATAGAATAACGATGATGTATAACAAGTTTAGAAAATTAATAATTGTAAAAATAGAAAATAATAATAAAGCTTCAAATTAATAAATTGTCTATTGATATAAATCAAATGAAGTATAACAGAAATAAGTTTTTATCCTTAACATAATTTCCAGCATAATACATGGTCTCAAGGTAGATATCTTCATAAAAAGCTAATAACGGGGGGACGCGGTACCCCATACCCCCACATTTTTTTAATAATAAGTTTATTCATTATTCATCAAAAAAAGATCCCTTTTACATAGAAAACAATGGTAATAATTTGGAGGTTAATAATAAAATAATTTGTAAATAATAATAATATAGTACATTAACAACAATTATTTGTTTCGTTACTCGTAACATGTTCAACACATTTGCTATATTTACGACCGCCATTGTGCGAAACTATAGGTACTGACCTAATGTTCTCATTTGGAATACTCGTCTTATATACCTATTTCCAAATGCAGACGTGACCACTTAAACGTTCGTGGTTAATTACTATGCATTCGGGGATTTATTTTTATCTATATAATAATATGATTAATCACCAGATCCCTTATCGCGTTAAATTTATAATGCAAACTACCAATTATATTTGAAGTGACTGAATAATTAATTAAACTCACGTATGCGTAGATAAGTGTATATCAAATTCATCACAATAGACACGTACATATATTTATTTTGAGTTATTGTTACTATTATTAATTTTCAAAATTTATTATACATCACCGTTTTCTATGTAAAAGCGACCTTATTTTGATGAATAATGAATAAATTTATTATTAAAAAAATGCGGGGGTATGGGGTACCCCGTCCCCCGTTATTAGCTTTTTATGAAGATATCTACCTTGAGACCATGTATTATGCTGGAAATTATGTTAAGGATAAAACTTATTTCTGTTATACTTCATTTGATTTATATCAATAGACAAGTTTATTAATTTTGAAGCTTTATTATTATTTTTCTATTTTTACAATTATTAATTTTCTAAACTTGTTATACATCAGCGTATTCTATGTAAAATCGGCCTTCTTTTGATGAATAAGAAAAAGAAAAATGTAAAAAAATGGGGGGTACGGGGTACCCCGTCCCCCGTTATTAACTTTTTGCGAATACGGACGACGCCACCCTTAGGGCCATGCAATATGCTGCAAATTATGTTAAGAAGAAAATTTAATATCTGTTATAATTTAGGAAATATTTGCAAAAATTGAAAAATCGTCCAAACTTTGGAGGGGGCTGTACCCCAAAATCGTGCGGATACGCCGATAAAAAAAATACGTGTCTCTTATTTTAAGGTACTCTTTCGATCTGTTAAGTTTCACCGAAATCGGAGGGGGACACCCGCCGGTGTTCCCTTGTTAGTAGCTTCTATATAGTTAAGTATATAAGAGTTGCACTACTATATAAATATAGACAGTGATTATCCCGCATTTAGTTTAATTTCATACGGAAAGTAATCTGATTCGCATTACTTACCAAATTATGAAATGCTTATTAAATTGTAGAGTGTCACGTGTGAACTAGAAAATGATTTGTCGATAATGCTTCATACATTGAAAACAGAAGTTCTTCTACTTCCAACTGCTCTAAATCTTTCGCATTCTTTGCAATATGGTTCAGTATAAAATAAACATTTCATTCCTTGCTTTTATCAATCCTAATTTTCTGAGAATGGGAAGCCAAAGTGCTTTCTCCGTCTGTCTCGAAAATCATATGGGGCAGAACACCCTTTTTGCAATTGACAATTGCATCTTCTACAATTGTACTAAAATAATGTTTTATCATAAATACAAAAATAAAAAAGGTAATTTTTCTAATGCTACAAGGTCCAAATATAATGCTTTAATTAAAGTAGTAAAGTCCATTTTTTTAAACATCTTAGTGACATCTATTTTATTGTTTTTTAATCATAAGTATGCCCTCTCAAATAACAGATGGCACGCGGGGTGAAGATTTCTGATTGCAACAGTGTAGAGGACGCTCTGCCATTAAAAAAATTACAAAAACAATAGATACGCCCCTTTTATTCTTTAGTACGGCTGCAGACACTCTGGTAAGGTTCCTCATATGTCTTCTAGTCCAATATTCAAAGTTAAAATGCTTCGTTTAAGTAAAATATGTGTGTATGAAACTGTGGTACATAAATTACAATCGATTTTATACGATAAAGAAAATATTTAAGTGCATACAAATGTGATTTTATTGAATAAATGGCTCTAAATAAATAGCCGTGCAAAACAAATGAGATAAGAAAGCAAATATCTCAGGTAAGTCAAGTGAGTTCGCTTATTATATAACAATTACGTTTTTAGTTAGTAATTTCAAGTTTTGCAATATAAATTCAACATAGAAAATAAATACGTTTAAAATTAACTTTCAACAATTTCCCGATTTTGAGACATTCATCTGTGCAATTCTATGCTCAAAAGATGGGTAAAACAGTATGTGCAACATTTGATGGTAAAAATTACTGGATATTCGGTTCGTGCGGTGCGTACATATTAACTAGTAAACTTCGAACTGCCACCTTATAAAAGTTTTCCACTAGTGGTCTCAAACTGGTTGGCGGCTATATACAAAATTGCTAACCAAACAAATTTCCAAACGTATCGTAAGTATATTAACATTTAGATACGAATTAAAATAATGCGTTTATTTTTTAGGTAGATATGGGCGGAGAATACCTTTGGAGGAGCAAATCGGTAAACATTAGAGCAGCAGTACTGCTAATTACAGAGAACGGCTCAGGACAGGAATATATCTTGGGGAAATCGCCATAGGAGAAAATTTACCCAACAATTATGTAGGTAAAAATGGGGGTAAAGTTAATATAATTAAATTTGTTTTAAAATAACTCTGATATAAGGTTAGAATTCGGAATAAATAAGATTTTATCAAAATAGCCGTTGAAATTGATAAAAATTATTCGATACATGTCCGTCTCGCACGGAGGTTGGCTAGCGAATGCTTTTCAATTGCAATTTTGTAATAGACATCGATAGCGATTGTCTTCACAAGGGCTGTAACTGCCTCAGAAAAGTCCGCTAATTTCATCGATCTGAGGGACATATATTGGATATACAAACATATAAAAAAGTATGAGAACTCTTACTCAAGGTGAGTATACTTATTTGGAATGTTCAAAACAAACATTATTGATTATCCAGTATAATTTTAGAATCTTTAATTGAAAAAGTAACTTTAAACATATCCCGCGCTATCATAAGAGAATAGGAAACCACCAACCACGTCTACCAACTTATAAAAACTAAAAATTTCAATCTCATAAGAAATAACAGTAACCTCAAATAACTATCAAAGTTATACATTCATTTGTATACAAATTTGAACAATGCTTTGATCAGATACCTCGTTTATCGGTTTACACAGACACCAGAGCACCTCCAGATGGAATTTCCTTGTAGTGACAATCCAGATTAGCTTGTATATTCACATAAAAGGCTCAGATCAGGGAGAATAGCATCGGTACCACAAAAATTCAGGGAAACAGGCCTCCTCCGTTACATTCAGAATGCATGATTAAACTCGAAACAGCAAACACATATATGATTGTATGTAGACCATGTACCCAGGTATAGCAAACACCAAATTTGTGAATTTATCTCCTTCGATACCAGATATACCACAGCAATATGGTTTAATTCATTATATTCGATGAGAAATGACACAGTTTTTTCTAAGACTTTTCGTCAACAACCACACGTAACCAAGGATTTTCATACATTTTCTTTCAACGAATTACATTGAATCATTACCTCATTCAATTAAAATAGATACCTAGGATACCAGGCTATCGTACAGTTGTCAGACGATAAATTATATTCAACTTCCATGACTACTAATACAATTTAATCCAAATTATACTGGACTTACAAACATAAAATAATACTTACATCTAATATGGTTGATAGCTTTCCTCTTATGAAACACAGCAATATATACATTCATTATGAAATAAACGTAAGTGTGTGTACATCAAGAGAAATACATCTGAAAATTTACATTACAAATTACTAGATTGAATTAACACAATTTATATTATATGTTCCATCGAACTGAAACTTGATGCAACTTTGATTTGTCAAAATCTATTGTAAATTTAATATGCAAATTCTAATATTTGATTTCGACTTGCAGGTATTTCACTGTTGATCATCCTTTTTTTGTTATTTTAAAATAGATAAAAGTAAAGCTAAGTAATAACGGTACAATTAGATAATATCAATTCTTCAAAATCACTACAATTAATATAACCATATTTATCTACCTAAAGTGCAGAATTATTGGCATGGAATAAGTACTTGGTTTTAGACTTACAATTAGTCAAAGCGACTCTCCCAAAGTCTCTTTTTGTTTTCTCTGCACTTAAAGGTTCTATGGATTACCCTATGTAAGGTAAACGTACTAGTAGTGGACAATATACTAATCGTGGACACTTTATACGGTACAAATAAGGATGAAAGCCACAAAAAAATAACCAATCAAAAGGAGAAAACAGATAGCGCCATCTAGTGTACGTGAAAATAAATTCAAACTCCCGTAATTGACATCTGTTAGCTTTCGTAGCTTTGCAAATGACTTCCAATGTCATAAATGTTTAAACTGCGCTTTTCTTAACATATTCAAGCGGAAAATAGGTAACTTTTCATTTGTTTAAATACTAATTATGTTTAATAATTATTTAAATGTCAAATTGTACTAACGAAAGGTATAAATCATTAATTTTGTTTTGAATTGAAGTTAGGATTTCATTTATCCAGTATAGTTTTAATGCCCGCTAATGGAACAAAGCGTAAGGGAAATCTAGTGGTGGACATCGAATGTCCATTACCAGTTAGAGGTATACATATATTGCTTTTTTACACATTTAACGCTACGAACAGAAATATTATAACGAATAATATATCCCCTTTAAATATTTAGTTTATTTTCAGTGAGGGTCAGTAATGGCATAGGTACTACGTGCACTAATAATAAATGTTTTGTGCGCTACACAATCAACATCTCTACGGCCGCCTTTTCTTACTTATTGTAGGGAAGGAGTTAGCTAAGTAACTCATTTAGTTTTATGTAAATATAGGGCACGAAATGGCCGCTGCTAAAAAAGGTTACACAGAAGAGCATATAAAAATTGCTACTGAATATGTAAGCCAAGGAATCACTGTTCACAGCTGTAAGAAGACATAATGTGCCACGAACAAGCTTTTAAGACGATATCTTGAAAACTGAAAAATTTAGAAAAATACACTGTTGAAAATTTTAACACTTTTTTGACTAATTTAATAGTCAGGAGAGGTCCACACTCTTTTCGTGTTATTTTGTCGAGAACTATAGAAGTTTCAATTTGACGAGCAAAGATAGTCAAGTATTGTCTATTGCTAAGGAGTTATTTTGTTCAACTGACACGTGGAATTATAAAATACTTCTAGTCACATTTTATTTGATCTAGACTAGACAAATCTACTAGCTGTTTAACTAAATGAATGCGATCTATTGGGTGTTTTAACACCATTTTCTAAACACAACGTCTTTTTAATATGCAACTCCTATTTCTTAGTGCTATAATATTCTCTCTTTAAGACGTTTTCTCAATTATAAATATGCAAAACCACTCATTCACAAGTTTTGGTTTCAACTAAACGTACCAATTTTAAAATGATTTTTTGAGAACCATTATAAAATTAAGTGAATGTTTATGCTATTTGATTCAAATCTAAACTAATTGCGTAAATAGATGTTCCCAATACATCTTTAAGATGTTGAATTTTTTATGCCCACTGGAATTAACGTTTAATAACACGAGGTTACACTTTGCAAGTCAGTCACATTTGATGGTTTGTTTGGATATGTTAATACGGAGAATCAAACACGAAAACAGATACACGTGCAATGCAGGTGGTGCGTATAATGCAATACTGTATTAGAATAGATGGGGTTTCTATATTTCTATCCGAGGGAAAAATTCTGATTGGTTGACGCTTCTGAATGTCTAGAAAAATAGTCAATCCTCATATCTGAACAAAGAATTCACACGAAATTCTAGTAATTTCTGTTCTATTAAATACGCGTAGTCAACTCGGCTGGCAAAGTTTGAAAAAATCAACACTAAAATATTTGACTAGCGCAAAATTAACGCCAACACCGTAATATTTTCAACAGTGTAGGGGCTCCATCTGCGGTGTTTTACATTCCTACCAAATTTTATCAAAATCAGATGAAGAGATCAACTTCGGTGCAATTCCTTGTAAGTAAGCCAGTGTATACCATAAGCCTGACAGAAGATGCTATTAATTTATTATGACTAGAAAGTCTCTGTCTTCGGTGGGAGTCAGATTTTTTAATTTGTTGCCTGCGTCGTTAAAATTGAAGGCCCAGCTTTCAAAATTTAACGAAAGTTAAAAGAATCTTGTTGGATAGTTGTGTGTTTCTATTGCTGAATTCTTTACTATCATGAGTGAAGCAGAACGTGAATTTTAGAATGTATATGTGAGTCTAATTAGTATTACAATTGACATATTGTATCCAATTTATTATATTGGCAACACAATAAGGATCTATCTAACTATCTATCTACTTGCAGGTTAATTGTGTGTCATACATTCACCATGTGACAAATTTCATTATATTTAATTAAAGTAACTGGATAAACAAGAAGGAAATCCAGCGGCGTCGTAGCTATTTGTTATTCCGTAAAATGTAAGCTGGGTGAGTGTACAAGAACTAGAACGGTAAAACAAAGTTCGCTGCATCGTGATGAACAATAACTAACCGTATATGAAATAGAACCAGACAAGAAACTTAATAAATGTTTCACTGAAACCACTGCGGTAGTTGTCTCGTGCAATATCAAAGAGGAACGCCATCGCCAACAAAAACAGTTACATGGCACAGACAGCGGATATATTAAAAAAATATAACTGGTAATCGAAATATTTCCAATATACCCCAAGCGGTATGGAATGGAATTATGTCAATACACACATCGCAATACAAAATAAACACATACATGAGATTAAAGCGGGGAAATGGGTATGTTTTTATGAAGTAGCCCAGATTTATAGGTCCTCCTAATGTACGAAATGTGATATTAAAAAAAAAAAGCAATTTATCCAGGTAACGAATCAGTGTTGTAAATAACGTATTTGTACAGCTACCAAGGGAAAAAGTATTGCAATCAAATATAGTCCACGTGTATCAAAGGAAGTACATATAAGGGCCCAGATGTATTTCAAACTAAAAATGTCAAAGCGTGGATCAATGAACAAGCAAAAAATTGCTGTAAAGGTGACTAATTAAAACAAATACTCATTAATATTGATTGATTGGGAGTTTATATTTATTTACTAGCATACACTTTCTTATTGTAATAAGATACTCTCTGTATTATTATGTGGTTGTATTTACATAACATATCAAATGCCTACTTCTTATAATGGATAAACTTGGCCAGCGTGCAATACATCTCATTTACAGATATTCCCTAACAGCCAGAAATATTACATAGATATTTTTAAAAATATATTTTATAAATATTTCTCGTGAGAGGTTTTTGAATATATTTTTCATATTTTTTTTAAATATAGATAAATATTCAATTAAAATATTTATTTCATATTTTAAAATTAATGCAAGCGCAATATTTTTTCTAAAATATTTGTAAAATATTATTTATATGAAAATTGAGATTAGAACTAAAATTGTTCTTGGTTATTTAGAATGTATAGCGTTGATAACAAAAAGTTGAAACATACATAGAGTTGTCTAAAAGGCAAGAACTTGTTTTTTCACACTCACCATACAAGTTAATAATCAATGATTCTGGCATCTTTAAGGCATACTGAAGGTTTATCAAATTAATCACGATTTTTTATTGAAGTGTTCTAAATAAAAACAAAACGTATTTATTTCATTTTATTTGAATAAGCCAATAAAAATGAAAAATACTCATTTTTAAGTCTAGCCTTGGCTGGTGCCAGGTACAACCCTATGGCTTTTTTCATATCTTCGGTGGTGGCGCTCTCATGGCGTTTCCTTGTGGCCTCTAAAACAATGCCAATTGTATTAGATCATACCATGAATAAAACATCGTACAACATTATCAACACCTACTAATACATTTGGAGCATTTACAATAATTGGAGTGGTAGCTACATTCTAATACTTACGATACTTATTTTTACTTTATTTCATAATATTTGAAAACATTCTACGTACAAACAATAAAACAACACAACGTATTCTAACCTCTATTTGAGGTTATGACGCTTATCTACCGAGATGAAACTCTTAAGCAAATCAACTAGCAATTTATCTTGTAGATGCAGTACATATACGATGCATAAAATTCCTACAATTATATTATTAAACGATTTCTGTACATAGCGATATTAAGCATTCCAATTATCTTATAAATGCCATGACATGTTCAAAGTTTTGCTTACCTCGTAGTCACCACAAAAACTAAAACATACCCCGCAACAATTAATACACAGTTAACCCTAATCTGCCCTAATCGTATACTATTATAAACTATAACATGTAACGGACAAACGAATGAAAACGTTGATGATACGCACGTGCGCGTATGCATTCTATGTACCTAATCCATAGAGGCATAAACAATACTAAATCATATAACACCGGCACCGTATGAATAGAGTGTTTGTTGACGTTCGCAACTTACAAATATTACAATAATATAATACAAAACGCAGATATATTAATAGAAAAGTTACAGCGCTCAACTTTGATACTAATTAAATCATATTAGATATATATTATCTAATTTAATCTTTAAACTATCATTTTAAATAGGTACATACCTACTTAATATGTATGCATATTTTACCCATTTTATCTTTTGTTTTATATGAAATAAATATTTACAGAAATAAAAAGCAAAATATTCTTGCAGAGTTATGAAAAATATATTGAGAAAACATTTGCAATAAAATATTATTAATGCTACATAACATATATTTTTTAAGTGTTTTCCTAATATATTTTCTATAATATATTTTATGCATATTATATTAATATAACTAATATTCAAGAAAGATTTAATATTTTTTAAATATTTATAAAATATGAAATAAATATAGTTGGTCACTGGGGTTAGAATTAAAGCAAAAAATCATTAACTTAAATTTTTATTTCTCTGGATACTGTATCGCTCTTAGGACTAGACAGACACAACTTCAAAAGTTATTTATATTTTATTCAGTCTAAATTCACATTCCCAAAGATAACGAAATAGAATAGAATTACCGACCTGGCATATATTCATATGACGCTAACCTGCGTATTTCGTGATAATAGCCTATGCATGTGCAGCAGTAAATTTTGATTTACTATCCGAAACGAAATATTGAACATTTCGGGTCGAATATATGGCTGATACATTGTACAAAGTGAAGGCATATGCACGTATGCCCATGTGAACGTTCCAATAAAACAATTTTACTGCTGTATGATGGATGTATGCTTTTATAGGCTCTAAATTCGCCTTCCTTACTACACTTACCATGTTACCGTTGTAGTTGCATAATCCTACTGGGCAATGTTAAAGTTTTATTACTGCTAGCACATTTTATCATAGCTACAGCGTCGGATCAAAAGAAAGTGCCCTTGAATGATAATTTTATAACAAATTTTAACGGTCACTTGCAAGTAGTGAAAATCATATTTTTGGAATTAAATTTAATGTCACATTGTATTTCAATTAAAAATCGTTTGTTATATTAAAATATAAAAAAAAGGTAAGTGATACGCACAAATAGTTATGGCATAAATATAAATTACTTTTCCACGTCTTGGCAAATCAATGTGTTTATGGTTGCCAATGTATGTAATAGATTATAAATAAAACTTTAAAAATAGAATTTCACCAGCTCGCTAAAGTATATTATCATATAATAGATTCCATTTGTTAGTTACAGTTAGTTATCAAACATATATTAAAGGTAATTACAACATATTCAGAATGGCATTTTTGTGTTAAATGTATTGACCGTCTTGACAATAACAGTAGTACTAATCGTGCAATTGTTGAATGTCAGCGTCGCTTACAGAAGAGTGTCAGATAGATATGTATTCCAGAGTTTTCAGCAATGCGTATGAAAGTGGATGTACGCAAGTGCGAAAATTACATCTGCGAAGCTAGATGGTCCTGGTCTTGCAGTGGAAGAATATTGTCATACCTGGATTTTCAAGTCTCTGATACACAGCTGTCGAGTGCTTTTCCAAAAATAACGTGATCTTTATGCCGTGCCTCATAATGGTAACTGGAACCCTGAAATTTATTTTTTTGTCAGCAGGGAGGAAAGTGTACACTTTCCTTCCTCATTTGAGGGATCTCAAAGGCAAATGTAGATCCAAATATTATTACAGGAAATTAAATCGCTTATTGTAGAAACAACTTAAGGCGTCTTTTGATAGTTTCTTCTTGAATAGCTTTAAAATAGAGCTTCTATATTTTCTATAAAGACCTAAAAACTAAGAAGAAACTATCAAAGGATGACTTAAGTTGTTTCTACAACAAGCGATTCAATTGCCTGTAATAATATTTGGATCTCCATTTGCCTTTGAGATTTTAAATTGTTCCTAACCATTAGTATTGCAAGTTTATTAAACATAACATTAGACACTGTTTTTAATTAGTACTAGTAAACTTGTAAGGGTTAGAATACATTAATTAGTCGAAATAATATACTAGCCGAACGCACTAATCAAATGTAAACACGATAATGCCTACTGTTATGTTGTGGTGAGAATACGACAAGAGCCCCTGCGGCTTTTGTATGGATGTGTAAAAGGGATCGTTAATAATATCTCGCCCACTATGAAGGAGGATATGAAAACAAGAATTAGAAATATCATCAGCTCAAAAACGCCATGTATGCTGAAGAACATTAGAACAGCACTTGATTTTACTATTTTGTGCAGTGGAGAAAGTAGCTATTATGCTGATAAAAAATAAAATATCTTTAAATGATCTCCGTAGGAGCAATTCGTGATTGATTATTGCAGGGTTGAAATAATTATTTATCGATAAATTTCAGGATTATTTATATGTCATCCCTAGTAGTTATAAGAGCACGAAATATAGAAAAAGAATATTATAACAATAAAATAATATTTAATTCCGTACACGCAGTTCAAAGTTATTATTATTTTCCCTAGAACGGTGGTTCTTTGTTTTGGGTTCAAGGTGCCAACTTGACTTTTCGCTATCTAGGAGTGTATATATTTGGGTTTTTTTATATTTTATCTTTCAGTAAAGCAGAACATTCAAACAAAAACTAAAGTCTTTCTGAATGATCTTAATAGAAGCATTTGGTTATTAATAATTTTAGGGCTAACATAATTATTCATCTGTCAGTTTCGGAATTATTCATATGTACAGTTAAACTCTAGTACTTATATTATATTATATACAGGGTAATTCGGGAAGGAACTGCTAATATTAAGGTATGATGTGGTCGGAACATGAATGATCAAAAAAGTTTAATAAACATATTTTCACATATCAACGGTTACTAAGATATCAATGACAATATTTTCATTGCTTATTTTGTAAGTTGTTACTTGATATTTTATTTTGAATATGTATTATAAACAAAACACACAAGTTATAAAACAGTAGAAAACTATTTATTTTGTATTAAATCATAGTATTACAATAATTAAATATTTAAATTATATGACGTACACTTCTCACAGGAAAAATCGGGACACCAGATTCAGAATTTTAAAATTTCTTGATTGTAAATGCAACTTTCGGAGGACGTATTCACTTATCACAGGCCATAAATCACTTAATTATGATTATTACTGCGATCAAAGGTAACGACTAGAAATTTTAAACAGAAAAATTAATATATATAGAGAAGAAGGTTTATGTATAGAATAAACAAATCTGAGTTTCGGTGGCGGCGTTTCCTTTAGAAATACCAATGAAAAAAAAAATACATAACAACAAAAAAATTCTTGAATAGACGGCTTCATTTAGAAATATGTATATGTATATTAACTTGTTCATGTTATGCAGAGATAATTCTTTTTTAAGAAAAAAATGTGGTGATGGGATTTATTATTTATATTATATACTTGTAGTGCTGCTTTGATATTAGTTACTTACTTCGATTATGCTTGCGACGATTAGTTTACAATAGACAATACGTCAGTCAGCCTCCTCAGTTTTGGATAAGTGATTTTCACAAATTTATTGACTACACTATTATTATGTTTTTAATTACTATTGTTGTTTAATATTTCTTAAAATTGTATTACTATAAAGTTTCCTTCTATCTATAAAAAAAATACCCAAAACCCTCCGTTTAATTGTATTTTCAGGAAATATCATTTGGCTATCGCCTGTGAATCTGGCCGTCGTTGATCTATTTTCTTGAGATAGGCCAACACTAGGTCTCTTTACAAAAGGACAGGTATTAAACAATTATTTAAAATATTATTGGATTATAATACATAACAAACATTGTAGAAAGCTTATTGTTCGTCAATCTCAGTTAGTGCAAAATATTATTTTTTGAATTTGATACATTAATACTTTTCGTTGCTACTGCCTGAAGCTGTGTTACAGACTAAAAGTGTTAGCTATATTTTCAATAAAATAGACGACATTGGATTACACAGGCGATAGTTAAGATATATTTCTTGAAAATATCAATAAACGGAGGTTAATAAAATAAAATATTTCTTTGCGAAATTAATTGCTGTTAAAAATGTTATAATAATCTTAAATCTGTTTTTGGTAATTTTTTAAAACTATAAAAAATATTTTGTAGTAATACACATATTAAGAATACTAAACAACAACAATAATTGAATACATGTTAATTAATCAATGTGAAAATCACATTGTTCAAAAACTCAGGAGGGCTGATAGATATATTGTCTATTGCTAAAGCAATACTCGCGAGCATAAATTCATACTAAGTAACTAATATGGTAGTAATAGGTATATATAATTTTAAAATCCCATCGCCATATATTTTCTTAAAAAAAGAATTATCTCTACATAACATCAAACAAGTTAAATATAAATATGTATATTTCTAAATGGTGCCATCTACTCAAGAGGCCTTTTATTTGTTATGTATTTTTTTTGCATTAATATTTCCGTATTCGCTATTCTAAGGGAAACACCGCCACCGAAATTTCAATTGTGTTATTTAAGTGTAGCAAACCTTTCCTCTATATATATTTATATTGTGTTTAAATTTTTAGTCTTTACCTTTGATCGCAATTAATACACACAAAAAAGTTGATTTTATGGCCTTTGATAAGTGCATATATCCTCTGAAAGTTGCATTTACATCCAAGAAATTTTAAAATTTACAAATGCTAGTGTCCCGATTTTTCCTGTGAGAAGTGTACATACCAGGAATGATTATTCTTTAAAAATGACTGCATAAATCGATCCGTTTTGTAATAATTTAAATGTTTTTGTGCCGTTTTAAGCTGCCAAACGACCAGGCGAAGAATGTATACTTCTATTTAGCGAAAACGCGAACCAAAATGGTTTCTGTCCATAAGCGTGAAGCGACAGGCAGCTTCGTATGTCACGTCTGCTAGGGGCGCGATAGTAGTATAGCAAGTCGCGCCTGCGAAATGCCAATGACTTCCCGATGGTTAAGTCCTGTGGACGAGTCGAATAAAAGTGAGTAACGCAGAATTACGCCATCTCGCCGTTCGGCTCCTAACTTTTAAAGGGAAATCGCAGCGGCTGACGTTGGAGAGGTTCGTTTCGATCGAAATTTCGGCGAATTTTCTCATTTTCCCTATTTTTGTGGAGAAACTACCCGCGCGACTATTTTTCTCCGTTCGACCGTCATTTATTTCCTTTTTAATCCAGCCTTCCTTCGATGCTTTTAGCAGAACTTTTTTTACCGAAATCCACGATCTAATGGATACACCATTGTGTCAAGCTTTAGTACTAGGAATACTCCACCGTGTGCCATCACCATCCTGAAGATTCTAAACGCGCTGTATATGGAAAGGTTTTAAACCATTCTTGTGAATAACCTGCCATGCCAGAGCTTGATTAATTTGGAGAAGGGTTGCAATGCGCCTTGTACTTGTACATGGCTACGCTCTACTATATTGAGAATACATTCTTCTAATTATTCATCAACACATTCAAAACATTTTCAATTTTCCTCGCCATTCAAAAAAAAATCATATAATACTGCCACGTTCAACTACATAGAAATGTTAGGTTTAAGAAACAGATAAAGATGTTCAGAATATAATCGGATTTCGAACCTCGTCAGCATTTTGCGAGCATCGCACTCGCGAGGGGATTGATGACGAAGTATTGGCAATCAGGTTGTGATCTCCGAAGAATGTGGTGTGATTAGTAGTTTGTAATTTACAACCCCCAACCGTAGCCCTACGGTAAGTACCCTTTTAATATTCATTTATATTTAATAGTAAGTTTAATAAAGCGAGTGGCTCTAACTCCCGACCCTTAAGGCAAAGGGTCGTGATAATACTTAGGCAAATATTAGACGGTGTTCTCAAGCACACTAGCTTTAAAATGATAAGGGATACCCACAGAGAAGAATACAACTGCCATGATTCTCCTCCTCCTATACTACTACAAATAAGCTTGGTTCTGTTACAATTAAAGGATAAAAGAATAATCTACAAAAACCCTCATCTATTCCAAATTTTTTTTATTACTTTTAAATGTTGATTTACTTTCATCGTTACAAATGAATTAACCAAAAACACGAAATCTTCAAGTAGTGTAATCATATTCAACACCTGTTATTCCATTTGTTGCAAGGATCACATCATTTACCAATGCGCGAAATTTGTAAAATTACCTGTACAGAAAAGATTTGATACCACAAAATAGGTCTAAACTGCTTGAGGCCTGGTCATCACGTCACAGATTGTAAGAATCAGCACTTTACAAAACATCATTCGCTTTTATGTATGCCACACGCAAATACTACAGAACCATCCGCATCTTTTTCAAATTCTAACATCACATACCGTTCGAATAGAGAATAGGGACGTAGGGTAATATGGAACAAAAATGCGTTCGTTGAAATTGGGCAGTTTTGCTCATAATAAACAGTCAAATATTTTACATAATCTGTACTAGAACAGATTCTGTTCAGTACACGAAGATATGTACAAATATTTCTGTTTTATTATAGAGAAACCACCAATTTCAACAACGCACTTTTGTCCCATATTGCCCCATTCGACGGTATCTGACAAATCAATAAATTTTCAAACATTATTGTCTATAGTTCTCAATAATACTCATGCTTGCATTCGATATAAAGGAGCATCCGATTAAATACAAAGCTCTTTTGGTATCTGGGATCCATCCAATTTTATCTTCGAATCCTCTCAATAGGATTCTATTTATTACCTCCCCTTGCATCTTAATGATGATCGGTTAATGTCAAAATATCTTCGCGAATCATTTTTTTTTTCAAATCAATCTTAAATGTCTTATAATAAATAAAATCACTGGATGTCTATCCACTTCATCTATTAATCTTTCCGCATTCAAAATTCTTGAAAATAGGCCCTGAATTTAACATTTTGAAACCTAATCGATATGTTAATCAGAGTTGCTTATTCTGGAAAATATTCAACCTTTGTAGAAGTAGACTATAAAGCTATAATGCTTTATGAAGCTATAACAGAAAATCTTCTAACGATAATAAAGATAGTTACATACGCTAAATAATAATAAACTGGAGTTAGAATTGCCCTTGCGATACTTTTTTCAAAACCCAATGTCCAGAAAGGGCTTAAGTTTCAATATTTTTTTACGTAATTCTTACAATATGAATCCTCCACTTTTTTTCAAAATTCCAATATTCCACAGTGTTTTTTAATTTTTTCTCGAAAAGCCATATTACTAACTTAATCCGCCCTTTAAGCAATTGTTGATTCAGTTAAGTTTTAGAAAGATAATTAGTTTTAATTTGTTGAATTTAATGAACATATATATTGCTATTGTTATTTTTGTTATATAGCAATATATATATGTTCATTTCAAAATCGATACTTTGAAATGTGAGTATGTAACTATTAACCTACTATAATTTGATATTTTCTACTAAATGATCTGTCACCTCAACCTATTTAACTTGAGACAGAGACGGAAACGGTTTCAATTTTCACAAATCGATTAGCACCTTGTTTACGATATTCCCCAAGGCAGAACAGAAAATATTCGGATATCAGCGTAGAGTTCAACAATTGTGTCAGGTGTCATTAATTTGCGGCTGTTACTGAGTTGAAAGCATTTCTATGTTAATAAAACTTCCTTCCTTTCCATTCTCCTTAGATTTAGATGGAGATGCTTTTATCCATAAAAGGTCATGAGTTTGCATTCACTAATAATCCTCACATCTTGTAAATTGTGGGCTAATTTGGATGCTTTTATATGGTATCGTGGTAACTGATCTACAGATCTGTTATCAAGATATCATATTTGATATAGAATAAAATTGAGGTGTCCTGATATCCTTTTTTAAGATTGCTTCATTCGCACAATTAGCTATCGTCTTCGAATTATATAAGTTATAAGCAAACATTCGATATTGTCATTCCGAATGCATGTTTTTTTCAATTATTTCGCTGCAGTATACAGCGAAGTAATTTGGCATTCTAGAGGCAGTTTTCTAATTACAATGCAGTGGCGTACTAACACATTTAATGAGTTAATTAAATTTCCAGTTATGACATAAGGATTATTTTTTTAATTTGTAATCATAGTGCTGTCATTATTTTACGTTGGGCCTATTCGTGCAATCTTATTTAGCACAATAACTGTTTGTAGTGAATATTTTTTCCCCTTTCATCTAATAGGGCTGTAGTAATAATTACCGCATTAAAATAGTAAGAAATGCTTTACAAAAATTATGAAAAATATGATATGCTAGAATGCTTCATTCCCAGTAACGATAATGCAAATGCGTCCGATTTAAACTAAAATCGTTAACCAAAAAGAAGACAACCTCGTAAATCTATGTATTAGAGTAAATCCATTCATTACGGAGCATTTAATTTACAATATAGACGATGCAGAGAAAACTGTTGTAAATGTAATTGCATAAAGACTGCATAAAGACTTTAACACCTCTCAATTTCTCCCTCTGGGACTACATTAAAAACGATCTATACAAAAGAACCAGTTGGAATATGGAGGGACTGAGACAAAATTTTATAGATTGTGTTGAGTTCGTACCAAATATTCATATTTACAAGATACTTCAAAGTATTGCAAGGGGCTTTATAACTCTATTCAATACATTTCACCAAGTTACTGTTTTGTTTATATGATTGTATGTATGTATGTATGTATTTGCTATTATTAATTTACTTGATAACATTGTATTATACTATGACAACACAATTTAATTGTATAACTCCAAATTTTGTTTACTGATGAAAAATATTGATTAATATTTATTAATCTCTATACACGATGGTGAGCAACGACTGCATGAGTTCTTATTGGCAATCCTAGCAGCAGGTTATGCCCAACTTAGTTCTTTTAGACATAACCACTTTCTGTTGCCCATCGCAGTGCGGGGTATTTTTATCTCATCTAACTCGAGGTACCACTGTGCAAGCAAAACACTGCTGTCTAGATCAGTTAAGGTCGATAAAAATTCTCCTGACCAAGCTGTCGTGTCGTGGCTAATAGTTTGCATCAGGAATAACGGCGTCGGTCGAAGAATGAAACTTTTCACGTGCGACTGTTATACCATGTTCTAAAAGGAGCGGGGGATCTAAGCTTTGCTGAACAGATCGGGGAGAAAAGAAAACCTCAGCAAAAGCCTAAATTCTAAGGTGAAAGAGTAGGCTGATGGGATGTATGGCTTGATAGAAGACCAGTCTCCACTAGTCTCCCTCCCCCTCCCCTGCCAAGGGATGGATGACACCTGGAACAAAAAGGTGTGCTGGCCCGAAACAGAGCTCTGGAAACTAGCGACCTTCAAGTAACCATTTGCACCTGCTGCAAAGGCATCGCAGGTACTAAGTTCTTTCCTTCTACTCGTGGGAACTGTAATGGATCACAGAACTTTTAAACCAGACTGGAGGGATCAGGAGAGGGCATCGGAAACCTCTTCTAGCGGAACTCCGGAAACCAATAACACTAACTTGGAGGTGAGTACTGAACAAGACAGTGATACACAGCCGAAAACGTGCTGCAGGAAGTTACACAGTCGCGACTACACCAACGGAAAAAACAACTATCTGGCGCTCTGATCAGGAAACTGAGAAGGCAATGGAAAATGGAAGAAGGTACATGGATCAAGCAGAGATCGCGTCGTCGTGATTCTAAAAGATCCAAGCCAGAAGGTGCAAACTAGGCTGCTAAGGAAACAGAGCAGAAGCCCAAGGTGGGAGGCGGAAGTCAGACCACTGCGGGTAAAAAGAAGTGAGGAAAAGAAGACGATCGAAGGCAGGTAAAGACCTCGGCAGGAACCCAAAAGCATCTATAATTATGTAATGTGATTCGAAAAAAACTCTTGAATCAAGAGCAAGCAGATCTGATCTAGAAAGAAAAGGAAAAACACTAAAGCATGCTGGGATATGATAACCAGGCCAATTCACGGAAAGATCTCTATTAAAAGACCATCAAAGAAAAAGACTGAAGAACTACTACAGCTTAGTAGGAATCATCTTCGCCCACCGTAACATCAGTGGAACTATGTAACTTTGTAGAAAAGAAATTTCTTTGCTATTTCTTTCTATATCATGAATCGCGAACATGGATATTCGTTAATGCTCGGGTGATTGAATGCCATGGTGGTATAGAAGTAGCACGAGATTTTTAGGTCTTCTCAACCTTTATCTCTTCACAGAACATAACTGTATGGGTGTGTCTTTTCAATTATTTGTATTTCTTTAGGGTAAATGTGACATTTAGGTAATACACTGGTTATACATACAATCAAACATATTAAAAGAATTTTGCGATTTGTAATATAAGGTATGTATTCAGGGGTTTTGATTGGTTTCTTAATGATGGTTCTTTGAATTTGGAAAAACGAGTTAATATGTTTGTTGATACTATAACAGCGGCTATTAAGATATGTTTTCCTACTAAAACAAAGTTATCCAAAAATAATTTGATAAATAATAAATAATCTGGTTTAATGACTTTCTGAGGAATTTGCCGGATGAATTAAAAAATTTTACACAGATTAATAGATGTACCAATTTATTTTAATGATTATATTAAATGTATCGTACATATAGATATCACTTAAAAACAACTAAAGTTTCAGCATATAATAATTCCATCGATTCGAATCAAAATAACCAAAGGGCTCAAGGAGTATTGTTAACACTAAATCATCGCGTCAGATAGCATCAAATTCTCTCCATGCCAATGAGTTCAACACTTATTTACAATGTTTTGTGAAGACTTAATAACGCTACTAATGTAAAATTGAACTCTTGTTTATTAGATAGGGAATTCCTATTGAGAAATTTTATTTTCGTATGTTCTTTTATTTAAAGCAAAGATGTTTATGGCATAAATTACAAAATTTTAAAGACCATCATAAATATTATTATTTACCCTTTAACTAATTTAACAAATCAATGCATGAATAGCGATTATTATCCAACAGCTTTTAAACTATCAATAGTAACTCCTGTTTTCAAGAAAGGTGATATCGAGGATGTTAGCAACTATTGACCCTATTTCAATTACTCCTATCTTTTCCAAAATTTTCGAAAAAATACTGAAAGCTCAAATAACTGATTATTTTGATGAATTTTCTCTTTTTTCTTAGTGTCAATATGGATTTAGGAGCAAACTTTCAACTACTCTTGCTATTAATAATTTTACGAAGTTGATATTAAGGGCTTTTGAAGTCAGGAAATATAAAGGATTCGACGGTGTCAGTCACTCTATTCTATTAAGCAAATTTAAATATTATAATTTTTCTGAACATAGTATCGCTTTAATTTCATTTTTTCCTAGAGACAAACAACAGTTGGTTAAATATAAAAATGTTTTTCTACAGTGTAACATATTATGCACGGAGTTCCGCAGGGGTTAGTTCTAGGCCCGCTGCTATTTTTAATTACATAAATGATTTAATAAACTGTGACTTCACCTCTAATTTTATTCTCTTTGCCGATGACACGACAGCCATAAATAGCAATTCATCGCTATCTGACCTTTTGTCTAGGGTAGATATTTTGAACATTAACATCAAAAACTGGTTTCTTGTAAACAAACTTAAAGCATATCGGTACTTTAACAAAGAAATTATCCTCTATTATCTTTTTATTAAGGTCATTGAGTAATAAAATATCAGTTGATCTTTGATTCTTGCCACATGGGCAGAGTATTTGCACTCCAAAGAAGGTGCATAAGGCAATTATCTGGTGTTGAGTATAGAGCGGATTGCAGAAATCTTTTTAAATCTTTGGGAATACTAACTACCCCATCAGTGTATGTCCTGGAGTGTTTACTTTTTGTTAGAGCTTATCCAGGGGACTCAAAAATTTACAATATCGTGTTTTTGTTTATAACTTGAAAACAGAAGATGACAGTTAATTTCTCCTTTTATCAATAATAACAGTAGTCTTGAAAAAAGATATCAGAAATGGTATCTCCGTCTTTCTCTATATCAGATAGTTATCAAGTTATCATCTAAAAGCATCCAAATCTGCCCACCCCAAACATTCTTAATTTTTAAAAACATTTAACAAATTTAAGTTTCTGTTAGAAAAGCGATTCAACTTAGTTTTCTTATCAATATAGATACGTAATTTACCTGCAAAATATTCACTCAAATTTGACGTTTAAATCTACAATAATTTTGCTGTGATATCCTCAATAATAGTTTTAAAATACATATAACATTCGAAAGAACTTGTAAACACTAAACGAATAAGTTTTCACTCACCCAATCTTAGCGGCGATCTTTACGATGTGGAAAAGAGGCCGTATAACCGACAGCTAACTCACCTAACACCTGTAACGGCGAACTGGAAGATTTTCAGCGGTTTCATGACCGCGTGGTTTATGAACCAGACAGGCATGCGCATCCTCTACAGTACAATCTCATGTACCCCAAACACATACAGTGTACACGCCTATATTTTTTTGCACAGAAGGTAAAAGCGTATACGTTGGGGTGGGTCACAATTTGCGTAGGAGAACGGTAAATAAATGGACGAGAATAAAAGTTTCTGCAGACGTACGAACGGCAATAATGTTGTTTAGCTAGATTGTGAGGAAAATTTCGATGTTTTGGTGTATTTTACGATTGCCGCTTGTGGATGTGGAAAATATTCATTGAATCGAAGAATGATTTTTTTGGAGCATATTATTGTTTGCTTTAATAGTACGTCCTTTTTTATATTTAACAAACAACCAGTATAGCTATTTGAAATAAATTATGGAATTATCGGACTTTGCTTTGTCTTTCGAAATACAGGGTGTTAGGTAAACATGCGGCAAAAATTCAAGGGATTATTCCTTGGCCTATTCTAAGAATATTTTGTCCTATGATGATTTTTTGAAAAAACCCTTTGCTTCGAAGACACAGGGCGAACAAGATTTGCGACAGTAACAACATTTTATTATCAAAAAGTACATGTAAAGTTGCTCAGTTGCTTCTTCCAGCCTGGATACAAGCATTCAATCTTCTCGGCATTGACTGTCGAACTCTTTCAAACACACCTGGGTGGTTTCTAAATGCGTTACACCCAGCAATTATCCAATTTTGCAAATCGTCCAAATTCTCCACTGGAGTAACGTAAACTATTGACTTCAGAGATCCCAGACCAGGATAATACTAGGGGGTTTTAAGTCTGGGATCGAGAAGGCCATGCGTGTGCACCTCGATCAATCCAGCAATCTCAATATGTTACTGTTAAAAATTACGAGCAACCAAACTGAAATGTGGTGGTGCACCATCGTGCATAAACCATATTGCAATTCTTGTCGCTATGGTACATTCTCCAGAAACTCGGGCAGTGTTGCTTCCAAAAAGTTGCGGTACACCACGCCAGTAAGTCTTCCTGTTAGCAGTACCGGTCCAATTAGATTCCAACCCAAACATTCAACGAGAACTGATGTTGAAAACGATCTTCAAATACCTCATGCGAATTTTCATCTGCCCAGACATGGTTATTATGAAAATTCCTTATTGCATTTCTTGAGAAACTGGCTTCATCGGTAAAAAAGAATCTGTGTCAGGAATAGAGGGATGCGAAATAATGTTTGCAATATCAATTGACATAAAGCAATACGTGAAGGAAAATCAGCAGGTAGTAGTGCTGAACGCGTTGAATGTGGTATGGATACAACAAATTGTCCTTAAGAATTTTCCAAACTGTCCAATGACTTACATTCAAAATATTTGCAATTTTTCGCGTAGAACTACCAGGATCTTCCTCTAATTGTCTCCAGCACATTCTGTACCAAATATAGCGTTCTTGCAGTCATTGAGCTTCCTGGCCTCCACCTCGTTTCATTAAGCCTGTTTCACTAAGACTTCGATGAATATTTTCGAAAGATTTTTCGGTCGGGAACATTACGGGCAGAAAATCGTTCAATGTTCAATTGTCTAGTTTCTAATGAGTTGCCATCAGCAAGTCCATACATGAAATGCATGTCAGTCATCTTGGCGTTGGTATACATTATGATGGAGGATTTTACTAACTATTAAAGACACGTCAAGCAGTCAAACGTCACTCAATCTAAACAAATGCGACCGATGAGACGTATTCAAATGAAATCCACTACTAGATAAAACAGCCGTTTCATGTGATCGAGATCGAAAAAATAACAACGCATTGAAGCAATTTTTTTGTACTTGATAAACACATTGGCGTACGCCATACTTCTATTAATTAATATTAATAATTTCAACGAATATCGAACACGGTTGTCGCAAATCTTCGTTCGCCCTGTATCTTCGAAACAAAGGAGTTTTTCAAAAATCATCATAGGACAAAATATTCTTAGAATAAGCCAAGGAATAACTTCTTGAATTTTTGCCGCATGTTTATCTAACACCCTGTATATTCAGTGACATTAGATGTGTTAGACTCAGAAGGAATCATTTGTTCAACTTGATTTTTTGGCATCAAAATGACAATATTTAAACAAGCTATGGCAAGAGCGTAAACTTTTTGTCTTTGATAATTTTTTGCAAAAAAAAAAACATCTTAGTTTGTTACGGAGTTCGTTCGTTCTCAAACTCGAAAGTCTCATCGGATCAAAATAATTTATTCAAAATACAAATTTTTGGGTGGCACTGTATATTTGTTACAAATAAAAGCAAAATAATAAAATACAATGAAATAGAAATCTTAACATATATGTTGGCACCTACTACGATCACAATTGGTGTTCGCTCTTAACCTCTACGCTTAACTAGTAATCTAAATTATGTCTAATGACCGTGCAATAAATAAATTTAAAAATAATTATGATGGTATTTAAGAAATATAAATTCAAATCTTAATATAGGTTAGTAATTTTGGCTTGACGATCTTTATCACATGATAAGATTTTAAAAAGATAAATTCAAATTTTAATACGGTACAATAAAAAACAGAAAAATAAAATATATGTAAAACTTAGCTAGTAACTTTGGCGGGTGTCTCTGGGGCGGGGTGTCACGCTAGGGTTGTTGTTGTAGGCGTGGTCCAAATTTTCTTCCATGTACGCGGGGCAGGTTAATTCAACGATACGGAATTGGGCTCTCAAATTAGGTACTTCTTTCACCCTCTAGTTTCAAATCAAAACAAAATAGGTCCTGAAGACAGGACCGGATTACCAAAACTAATAAAGTTAACAACCGAAAGAAAAGTCAGCTTACCAGTGACTTAAAGATGACGCCATTAAACTAAATGAATGCCGGCTTAACGCTACAGTTTATAAAACTCTTTTCAGGAAAATATCGATGCAACGAACACTTCTCCTGGCAGCCCCAGGTGAAACAGAAAATGCATTCGATATTGGAGCTTCCTCACGTGACAATATCCCACAACAAACGTGGTAACTAATAAAATTTGCACGGGCCAACTTAACAGAGCGTGTATGAGGTGTTACGAAGCCCGTGCGTCTCCTTGCTTAGCGAGAGGGCGGAAATAGAAGATGCGCAACGTGAATCAAAATCACTCATGGACAAACTAACAATGCGGAGCAATTCACACAAAAGAAAAGGTTTTAATGAACGAAACTTGAACGAACAATAGAATAATAAAAAGCTATTTTAATAATTTGAAAATGAATAATGAAAAATGGGACATTACTTTTGACTATTACGGTAAAGATGCGTTGTGACCAGCAAGAAGTATGAAACTTAGCTGCTAGATGGCGTTGCAGGGTCTAATTCTTAATTTAAATTAAACAATAACTTTAAATAAAATCCATAAATGAAACGATCGCAATCCAACGGCAACAGTTTTTTTTTTTTTTTTTTGCGAAGCGACATGTTTATGCGAGCTGACTAGTACAGAACACGAAACTTTAAGCGCGAATATCTCGGAAACGGTTACAGATATCGACCTTGGTTGTCGGCACTTCTTTTGCTTGTTAAAAGGCCCATCGAATAGTCATATTAGAACGCTCTAGCGGCGATTTTTTACTTTTCGAAACTTTAAGCGCGAATATCTCAGAAACGGTTAGAGATATCGTACTTGGGTTGTCGGCATTCGATTTCCCATTAAAATGCGCAAGAATGAAATACCGATTCATGTCCTCTCAAATTGAATAGCACTGTGCAACTCAAAGACATTGCACCTGGGAGCATGTGAAATCGAAGAGGGAGACATACCTCACCTGGGGCGTTCTGAGATCCTACACTTTCTGAAAGGAATAGAATTGGAAGGCCAGTTGTAAAACAACAAGAATAGGGGACACAATAGGTCGCAGTGTAACATCACCCTCTCCACATATATACATACAATTATTTAGCTTTTCATAAATAAATTGTCGAAGGGAGGAATACTTAATTGTATGCTGTCCATTCTTAAGTTCTGGAGGTGGCCCAAAAAGAATATGTTTTCTTATATATAAATGGAATATTGGAAAACTCATTGCACCACCAACACTTATTAAAAGAGGTTTCCTCATTGTTAAGGTTTTTGACAGCTTAACTCCCTTTTCAGACAACTTTGACTTTTCAAAGGCTATCGTTTTTTACTATTAATCTCATAAATTTCAAGTGGTTTAGTTAGCATAAGGTATTATATTTATGATTCAGGGATTCTTATTTTTCCCAAACCCAAGTTGTTCTTTGTTCTTAGTCTGTTTATCATGCTGTTAATCATGAAAAAGTGATATGGGCTAAAGTTACTCATGTGTAAGGGCAAGTTTAGCCTAAGAAAACAGGAAACTAAGAATGAAGAAAATCTCCGTCAACACCTCAAATATAACTTATAGATACTAAAAATAGACTATTAAAAAAGGAAATTGATTTGAAACTATTGGAAAGCGGGCCAAAGTAGTCCATGTTTACGGCTAAGTCTTTTCTTTTCTGCAATCAGATATAAATAAACATAAGAATACACAGGTGCACCTTTACTGCGTCGCGCTGTTCCAATATTCATTGACCCTTTTTACGATTCCTTTTTTTTGTTATATGTTTATTGTATTACAATACAATAATCGTTACATGAATAAATATAAGAATATATACAAGCAGGAGAAAATACATCATATATACAGACATAGTGTAAATGACGTAGGACATTGTATACACATGCATGACAAACACTTAATTAACAAATTCAGAATTTAAAAATTCCTCAATTGAATAAAAGGCTCCATTCAGTAAATGAGTTTTTAAAGCTATAATAAATCTGTTGCTTGAAAGAAGTCGTATACTATTTGGCAAATGATTGTAAATTTTTGATACCCAAAAATCTGCATATTTTTGAGTGGCGCACACTCTATGGTACGGAACTTTTAAAAGTCTTTTTTTACGGGTGTTATAACAATGTGTGTCTCCATTTTCACTAAATTTTGTTTGGTTAATGTGTATATATTTGCTAACAGTGAGTATACATATATGCGCATGGCAAGGTGAGTAACCGTTCCTGTATAAATGCTTCTCTACATGACTCATTCCATTTTAGGTTGCATAGAGCCCTCATGGCGCGCTTTTGGAGAAGAAAAATGCGCTCAGCCTCGGAAGCCAAACCCCATAACTGTATGCCATAAGTAGCTACGTTAAGAAAATTAGCAAAATAAGTAATTTTTACAGCTTGATAGGTGGACAGATATCTCATTCTCCGCACACTGTAAACAGCACTAGACAGCTTAGCGGCCAGCTGATTTATATGCGTGGACCAAGTGAGTTTGCTGTCAATATGTAAGCCTAATATTGTAATGCTGTTGTTACTTATACTTCTATTTAGGGTCAGATCAAGGTGTTCTGTCTTATTTGGATTGAGCTTCAGCTTATTAGCTGCGAACCATGTTTCCGCCTCTGTCATAATATTTCTCTTTCGTGCAATTCAACGTTAGCTTTGGCTTTGGTGACCAGCATTGTATCATCTGCATATAGGCACGTTACATCAGCAGAGATATTTACTGCCACGTCATTAATATATATGACAAATAGTAGCGGACCCAAAATAGATCCTTGCGGTACTCTGAATACGTTAGCATTTATTGCAGACACATGTGATCTCACTTGAACATATTGCTGCCTTTCTGAAAGATAAGACTTCCGCAGATTGTATGCATCACCTCTAATGCCGTAATAGTACAGTTTTCCGACTGGTGGTCAACGGTGTCGAATGCGCGACTCAGGTTACAACAGATTAAGCGTATTCTTCGCTATCTAGTGCTTGTAATATCGCATTTATGACATCGTTTGGCACCGTAGTAATAGATTTTCCTTTGCGAAAACCATGCTGTGCTTTAGTAATGATGTTGTTTTTATCGAAAAAGTCGGTCAATCTATTTGCGATAGTTAGTTCGAACAGTTTAGAGAATGTTGGCAGAATGGATATGGGTCTATAATTTTCAGGACTGCTACTATCACCCTTCTTATATATTGGAAGTACTTTTGCAATTTTAAATTCTTTGGGGTACACTCCTTCCATAATGCAACTACTTATAATAGTAACAAGCGGACCTATAATGCTTGGAGCAATTTGTTTCAGTAATTTGGTTGGAAAACCGTAATAATCCTGTGTGGTCTTGCATTTGATTTCATCAATGGCTTTTTTATCTCATTATAAGTTACTGGGGCTAGATAACACGAATTCACTGAATGAATGCTTATTTTCGTTAAAAGTTTGAACGGATCCTGGGTTGCATCAGACATTTGTACTTTTTACCTTGTGAAATACTGATTCAGAGTATCGGGGGAGATGTCTCTATCGGGGGATTTGCTTCTTTTCCCTGTAGTTTCGTTAATTATTTTCCGTATAGTTTTTTGTTTATTTTGGGAATTTTCAATTTTATTCTTATAATTATCTTGTATTTCTTTATTTAATTCAGATTTGTACAGTAGTCTGTAATTATAGTATTCTTGGAGCACAGCCTTATTTTTAGTAATTTTAGCAATAGTCGCCGATGCATCTAATCTGTTTTTAATGCTCATTATGTGTTCAGATACGCTGTGCTTTCTATCATTATATACAGTCTTTTTTCTTTCAGGAAATGAGTCTTCATAATGTTGATTTTGTTCATAAATTTATTTATGGTGACCTCATTAAATGTTCTTGTAATTACAGTATTTTTATTTCTAAGTGCTTTAACTTCATCGCATCTGTAGCTGAGTATATGCGCCAAATGGTCAATGGTTATAATTGTTTCATATTTATCTTGATCTATATTTGCGAATATATTATTTATATAGTTATAATATATTTATATATTATATTTTGCCAAACACTGGATGTAAACAATATCCAGGACGCAATACCGTAGTTTTATTTTACTAGATTATTATTTTTTCTTGAATTTCCGCAAAGGTCCGTTCCTTAATTTCCTACATTCTTGAGCGGACTCGAACGAGCAGCCTGAAACATTCATATGGCAGGGTTTCTTATTACTTTCAGCGCTCATAGTTATTGTTGCGTGCGTCATACGACTCCTTTCCTCTTCTGGGCACCGCGTGTGTCTTGACTTACTTTTATAAAGTTAATACGTGATATACGAACGCGAGAGAAAAATTCTTGGCACGCTCCTGTTGTAGTCCCTTGGGTGGTTGCTTTCTTTCCGACAAACTCATACTTAAAAGTCTTAAGTGCTTCCAGAGTTCGCGCATATATACGATTCACGGAGCTGTATTAAAGAAACAAAGCTAAAAAAGCCTGATGTAATATGAGAGACGCAATTTTTCTGCATAAAATAAATTACAATTTAGTACTGCTACCTATAAAATTTATTGAATACTAAACTTGAAAGTGTAATAATTATTCTTTTCACTGACAGCTTTCTTTATTGATGCATTGCTCTTGTTCGTGGCTTTCTCGAGTATTTACTTAGAAATGAATTTGCTTTTCGTGTTATAAAATTCAGTCTAGACAGCAGATTTTTTCTTTGCAATTTTCATCCACAGAACGAGTTTGTTGACACATAATATCTCTCTACATAAAAAAGAAATCCCTGTCGTCATTACTAGGAATGGCATGTAGATTGCAATGTATACCGGGAGTCCACTTAAGTGTGCCCTATTGATAACTTTGTTATCTTTGGAGGTACAGAATTGGTCAAATAGACAAAGTAGTACTATTTTTTTATGGCGGTTACAATTGTGAAAACAAAAAAAAAAAGTTTTTCAAAAATTATTGCTCAACTAAACACTATCACGTAGATATATTAGTTCATCATTCAAAAACACTAGGCGTCGTTGGATTAGTGGTAATTATGGTAAATGGCCCAGTTTTGGAATTGTTTGTAAATGGCAAATGCAAATTTAGGCAATAATCAAAACATTAATAAATTTCTAATTTGAGTATTAAAATTCCAAAAAAAAAAACTTTTTCTTAGTAATGTGATAATTGATGTACTTTATTAAAATTGTTGTTATAAATCCTTTCATTTAACAAAATCGCTTAAAAGGATTATTCTATGACACTATGCATAAAAAATTACAAGTGCGATTAAAGAAATATGGAAGGGTAGGAATATTCTGTGATAAAACCAGCTAGTAATAGTGGGCAAATACCAGTTGCAATATTATTTTGTTCATTACATTTTATATTGCTTATATTTGGATTAGCATGTTTACTTAAATAAATAATATAACCAGGCCAAATATAGTTTATAATTTCTTATGAATAGCAATTTTACAGCGTTACTTACACGTAGGTGGGGTCCTGCAATAGTAAATGCTAATAATTAAATAGTTATTGAAATCTCCATTTAAAAAAAAATAGTAATTAATAAACACTTACAATAGCTAATATTTTTTGAAGCTATAGTTTCATGAAGTCTTTCTCCGTTGTTTGCCATTTCCTACGTTTTTAAAACAATTAATATAATCTTGCATATTGATATGAATATGAAACTTTATTTATTTCTATGTGAGTTGAAGTTTTAGAAGTCAATTGGGCCCAAGTTTTGAAAGATATATCTCAATTTAAAGCACGTTCAAAGAGTAACATACAATGTTTACTTGTCATATTAATAATCCAATTTTTCTACCTGATTTGCATAATTGCGGAGGGTTTCACAACTGCGCTGTAGGCGACGACATTAAATAAGTCGGGCAGTGTACATTCAAATAATTCTGTAAGGGATTTGTCCAAAGAATCAGGTATTTCTCGTAGATCTCGTGATCTATAAAATTTTTAAAAAAAAAATAAATGTGTTTCCTTTAAATATCAGCCTGTTCAAACTCAAATTTGGGTTACTATCAAAGACGATTAACTTTTGCTCAATGGTTTATCCATGATTTTGAAGAAAATCACAATTTTTTTAGACACATTTTATGGAGTGATGACGCAACTTTTCTAATCGCGGGATATTTAATAAAAGAAATAATCACTCATTACTGGAGTCGTGAAAACCCATTTGTTGTTTATCCCCAACACCGATTTAGTTTAAATGTTTGGTGTGGTATAATCGGATCCCGAATTGTTGGGCCATTTTTCTATCAGGGTTCTTTAATAGGAGAAAGATATGTGGCATTATTGACAGAAATTTGAGAAAATTTTCTGGAAGAATTAAATTCGGTAGACAGACAGATTATTTACTTTCAACACGATGAAGCGTCCGCACATAATCACCGTGACACAAGTGAGTTATTAGAAAGATTATTTAGAAATAGATAGATTGGCACAAATGGTCCTATTCAGCGGCCCGCGCGTTCACCTGACATGACGCCATTAGATTTCTTCTTGTGGAGAGCAGTACAAAATCAAGTGTACAAACGTAGATATACAACAGTGGATGAGCTTCAGGAAAGAATTTCCAACATCATTGACGACATCGACGGTAGGACAATTTCAGCTACTCGTAATCTTCACAGAAGATTGATAAAATGTATTGAAATGGAAGAAGGTGTCTTTGAACATTTAACTTGAGTAATTTTCTTGACTATTGTTGTATTTATTTTTATTTGTTTATTAAATTAAAAGCTTTAATGAATGCGACACTTTAATTTTCCATAGGTATTTCAATTTCATACAAAGTTCTTTATCTTTATCCTTGTAAAGATTTCTCAGTAACTACTTTATTTGACACTTTTTTATAATAGTGTAGTAAGACTTTTTTGTTCAGTTTGCGATTCTCTTTTAAATTGCAAAAACAATACACAGGGTGTTCCATTTAAAAAAATTATTTTGGACGAATATCTAGAGAACGCGAGCTCAATTGTTCTTCTGCTTTCACAATTGTAACCGCCATAAAAAATAGTACTACTTTGTCCATTTGACCGATTCTGTACCTCCAAAGATAACAAAATTATCAACAGTGCATACTTAAGTGTGACACCTGTATAATGTAGTGATAACTAGTATTTGAACATACTGATAAAAGCCTTACCTTTTGTAGAGACCGATATATGCCAAAGAAAAAACTGAATATATGCGCATATAATGCATGATTTTTTGAAAAAAAAAATATGCAAAAACCTGGGCATATATATAAAAAAATTGCACAATATGCAAATTTTTACATAGAATAAATAAGAGCAGAAATTGTAAACATTAACTTTATTGCACAAAATTTTTCACAACATTTTTCTAAAACAATTTATAATTAAAGGTTTTTCAAAATTGTGTAAAAGAAAGTTTTGTCTTCTATCAGAATACATACTGCTGTGTACTGATGGTACCAGCATAAATGCAAAATGAATTTAATGAATGAAAATTTAAATTTACTAGCTCAGCGGATAAAAATAAAAGGGCACAAAAGAACTAATAATTTCAACGTTATTTTCACAATTGAACTAATCATGAAAAATAAAATGTGGGCGTTTGAAGATTTTGATTTTCTTTAATTACTCTAACAATTGAAATGGTAGAATCAAAAATAAAAGAACAGAAATTTTGAATGACGTTAACAATCATTAAATTTATTTTTATAAAAAAAAAAAGAAAAAAACATTAAATACAATTAACACAGGAAAAATCAAACCTTGGACTGAGAGTCCTGGCCAAAATCAAAACCTGCTTGAATCTAATTTACTAAAGGATAATTCAAATCCTTTAACAAAGCAAAGAGGTAAATTTGTTCTAGAAGAATATCCTATTTCACAAAAAAGGTGGTCTCAAAATTTAAAACAACCTAAATTAATTTAAACGTGGACAAAATAAGTATATAAAAATTGAAATTTAACTACAAGCACAATGCTTCTTTTCACCTAACCTGAGGTGATTAACTAAGAAAACTAATAAACGGAAAATTTAAACTCTTTACACAAAAAAAAAACAGCCTTCTAGAACAAAATATATAATAACAGGTCTTACAACTAAATTGTGTACACAAAAATTACAATAACTATTATTATCTAAAGAGTTCCTTGAAGGATGATCAAATTAAACGAACAACATTTTTAAAATCAAATGAATTTACAAAAAGGCAGCAAAGAAAATAAAATTTAACTGTACTTACGCGACATCGTTCAAGTAACTGAGCCTCTGGGTTAAACACGGACGCATATATATAAAATTTACAATCGTGTGCGCTCGCAACGCAGAATCGCAAAGAAAATTCTAGAATGTTACATTGAACAATATACAATACTGGTGAACGCAAAATGTACAACTGAATAATTAAATAATCAACAACTGAACAATTAAATACTTAAATCATCAACAATACAATTAACATAAAATCTTTTTCAAATAAAATAAAATAGTGAACCTCCATAAGAGCCTTCCATTTCAAAGGTGAGATGTACCTCCAGGAAAGGAACAAAGGAGGAGCAAACAACGGGAGCAGATTGGGAACAGGGTGTACATCCATCCCCTCTCAAATTACGCAGCACTGTGCAATTCAAGGGCGTTGCACCTGGGAGCACGTGAAATCGAAGAGCGAGACTTACTAACCTGGGGCCTTCTGATATCCTACACTTTCTGAAAGGAATAGGATTGGAAGGCCAGCTGTAAAACAGCAAGAACAGGGGACACAATAGATCTTTTAGGTCGTAGTGTAATATCACCCTTTCAATATACACATACACATTCCAGAGGAAGTGAAATACCATGCAGGTAGTGCGCACGAGCTTGGTGCACGATTCGAATGATCTAATTTCTTCGTATGAATTAGAAAACATTTCTGCATTTCATGCCATAGCATACGAAGAACTTTGATCATTGTCGAACCCTCCCGGTGACGTATGCAACAGCCATCGCTAACTATGTGTTTTCTATTCTTACTTAAACCAGTTAGCTAAAGAAAAAAAAAAAACTAAGAAAGAAATATAAAAAGATATTATCTTATTTCAACATACTATGCACGATTGACATTTTCTCCACAATAATTTCGTCAAAGTTCGGCGGTAATTTATGGCCATATTTTCTTTTTTAGCTAAATATAATACTCCATTTGCGTACTACGCATCATTTATCTCTTAACTTGGTCAGCTGCGATTTAAAAAGTTTTGGACGTCTCGCAAAAGAAACCCAAATAAAGCAAAAAATAACTAACAAGGACTAATGGGCTAATTCTGTTTACGTAATTTCATTCCCATTGGCACAACGGTCTCAGAGAGTAGATAAACACGGTATAATCTAAACTTACGTCCCCTCTAATTACTTCCTTTTAGATCTCCGAGGAGTTGCCTGGAGGGTAGGTACGAAAGTACGGGCCAATTAAATTGAAAAAGTTTAAAACAGAAAAACTTTTAGTATCAAAGCGGTAAGCTGGGTCCAGTTGTAACAAAAAGTTCTTTTCTTAATCTTTGCAGTTATTTTGGTATTATAAATATAAAATGCTCCTAAAAAGGTAAGCTACTTACTTTCTGCGCTAATTATATGTTAGCATTCTTGTATAAGTATAATAATATTGTATATTCAAGTGAATCTATAAAAAGAAACGCAAAAAGAATTTTGTTGACATTGAAGGAGCTTTTAACAATTCCACCACAAATTCAATTATTGAGGCTTTACAGCTAAGAGAAAAGGCGTTAGACCGAAGCTTCTGTAATAGATCGAAGTAGAGACGAAAAAAAGAGTGACCACAAGGTGGAGTATTATTTCCTTAGCGGATGACCTAATCCGGAAGTTGACCAGAAAGAGGTTTCACTGCCAGGAGTATGCTGTCATTAAAGAGCGGTTTCTAAATTTCCTGGTGAACGTAAACAAATCACTCTAACTAGGATTAACAAATAGTAGATATAAACAAGAGCAATGACGCTCAGAAAATACAGGCGTTCACGAGAAAAAGAATGCTACAAGGCTTATAAGTAATAGTGATACACAAAAAAAAAATCGAAACTTAATATATATTTAAATGAACTAAATCTTGTTGGTTAGAACATAAGAGTAAATTCTCTGAAAACACAATATACTCTTAGAACAAATAGTATAAATATTTGAAGTATGCTTCCTCCAAATGAACATTGTTATTGTTGTAAGGAATAAGTCTATGCAATCATAGTGAGAAAGTCTGTAGATTTAATATAAAATCCCTTATACATTTGGTATAATGAATTACTATATAAAATTATTAAATGTTTTGTACTGAAAGTATGATATTTCATACAACAAATTGAAATTACCACAATATTGAAACATTTGAAACGAATTTCACCCCACCATTTATTGCACTAAAACTTATCTGTCATTGGTTCTCTCTTTTTTAGAGTGTTTTGCATATACATACGCTTTACTTGACGTCACTTTTTGATTGACCAGCGAACAGTGTTGTTGGTCGTGAATGTAAGTAAATCTAATAAAGAATGGGGTGGAATGGGGCTGATGCACAGATGCTACAATTAAAATATTCGAAGATAAGTACTGCTGTAGTTAGACAACCCATTCCGCAGAGTGTATTTTAAATTGCATAGTTTGCTTGTTACGGTTGTTTTCTTTGCTTAAACAGCTGTTTTTCGATTTACCGAGAATTTTTCACAATTTTTAATTTTGTTTTGTATAAATTTTACTTTAAGGGTTAATTATGATTGTAATTAATTAATTAGTGTTAAGTTTTTTTTAAATTATTCCATTCATTAAATTGTCTATTGTTCGCTTGTGTTATTTAATGAGGATCCTATTCAATATTGTCGTTGTAATGATAATACGTCTGCGTTGTACGATTTAGAGAGAGGGATTTTTGTAAGAAAAACTACTAACTTCGACTACTGACGTGAGTAGACGTATTTTTGTATATCTTTGTTGCCATTTTGTATTTCATTTTGATTTTGTAAATTTCGCATTAATTTCTGTAATTTTTTAGTCAATCAAGGAATTCTTTTTGTGATAATTTTTAATATATTGAAGAGTGTAATTTATAGATATAAGATCAATTATTATTTTTTGTTTAGGAAGATATATTTTAGTTTTTTTTCTCTCATTATATTTTAAGGAGTTAATTTTCTGTTTTTCAATTTTGCTGATTCATTTTTATTTATCAATCACCTCGTTAGGGTGAGTAGAAGCATTGCTCTTGCATTTAGTTTTTTTCTTTTTTGTAAATTTTTAGTAATTGTCCACGCTTAGTTTATTTTAATTTGTGAAACCACGTGGATAGAAATTCAAAGGTTGTGTATTTTGCATAATCTTCCTGAACAGACTAAACTTTTGCTTTGTATAGGAAATAGCATTGTCCTATTTTAATTGTGTAATTGGGTCATTTTAAGAAAGTCTGATTTCATTCACTCACAATTTACTTTTCGTGGTTAGATTCAAGTTTTAATTCGCGAGGGTAACTCTGAGTTAATAGTTTTTGTTCAATTTAAAAATCTTTTCCATTGAGCTAGCTAAAATTTATTTTCTTTTTCAATTTAAAATTCATTTTGCATTTTCGATTAATTTAATCAGTACACAGCAGTACGTACGTGTTATCTAATATTAAAGGATTACTGGTTTAAAAAACTTTGAAATAATGCTTAGAGTCAGCGCCATTGTGTCGATAATATATGAACATTGTAGGTGTTTAACAAACATAGGTATTTACTAGTTATTAGTTTTCAGTAGGTAATACCAATAAATTATTATACTGATTGAAATTATATCAGTAACCAACGCCAACTAGATACCAGGCCCAGGCATTGAGTGGGAAGTATCCCGAGAACACCGGTCGCAACGACGGATACGCATAACATCTATACCTTTACGCATCAATATCCCGTGCGCACTCCTGGAGTACCCAGATACGCTACCTTCTCCCAAACATTGTAAAACTATAAAGTATGACCAGTAAATTTATTAATTATATAAATTTCTTTATTTATTAATTTTCCTCTACCGAGGTTTTTTGGTGTTACAGACACAAAATTAGTAGGTAATTATTATCCTTGAATAGTAGAAATGCTTAGATTGAGCAGGTAAGTATTATCAGTTCAATATCTTTATAGTTTGGAAGCAAATAATGGCAATAATACTTTTATATACTTCTATCAAATGCACATCAATTATTAATTCATAAATATGATAATTTCCAGTTGAGAAAATCTATTTATTTATTTATGTTTATAATGATTTTAGCATATTGATTACATTTGAACTAAAAAGTTGTTTCATCTAACAAATTCACGGGTTTGGAAAACTGAACAAATTTTATTCTCAATATAAATACATCACCTTCTTGCTTATATAGGAAGTTATGTTATATTAAATGTGATGTATTTATATTCTCAAAGAGACGAAATACCTTTGCATATGATTTGACCAAAGATAATATAAAGGGTTGACCATGAAAAAAAATGAACGCCTGTTTCCTGGAGAAAGTACATAGTTCGACGAACAATATGGGGACGTACGTAAATCATCTAGATAAAGTACTAAAGTGGTTCGTAGGACATTAACATAACTCGTAGCTGTCATACTGCCTCAAATAAAGAGAAGTGGTAATCGGCTACCATAGATAATAGCCCCCCAAACCATTACTCCAACAGTCCTGTGTACATGACTCTTAACAGCAAACCCAATAACACGTGTTGTTCTCCACACCGGTGTCGTGTCATTCTACAGTCACGGTGCATATCTAGACAGAATAGCGATCATCTCCGAAGACATTATACCATTTTGCCTTCCAATGCTGTCATATCATCAGCTCTCGTAAACAGGTTCCTTCACAAAAAAATAAGAATTTTTTTTCGCAAAAAATTATCAAAGATGAAAAGTTTACATTCTTACCATAGCTTGCTTTAAAAATAGTCATTCTGATGTGTATGTGAACTGGTTCGTAGTAAAAACACCGTTGTTATAAATGTTCTTTATTTTAAACTAAACAAAATATTGCTGTTTCGATCTGCAACTAGTATCAAACTCTATTAAACTATGATACGACATTTTGTGTATATTCTCTAAGTCACTCTGGTCTTTTGTGTTGTTACATTGGTAACAAATTTGAATTCAAATTTAAGTTGTTAAGTTTATATAAAGTAAAATACTAGAATAAGTTAACACGAATTTAACATATAAAACCCTAACACATTCTGATGACAAAAAATAAACTGAACAAATTACTCCTTTTGGGTGTAACACTTCTAATGTCACTGATAATGAGTATAATATTAACATACTGCTATTTGTTTCTTAAAGAAGATTCTAATCAGTATTCCTTCGATGCAATGGGAATACAGCTTAGACACCAGCATTGAGTTATTGGTACAATTCAAAGCTTTATTTATATCACAAAAGACACCCTCGCGCACTCATCATCCTCAATTTAGACTAATACTTCCTAATAGAAACTCAAAAGAACTAAGGTGGTTTTATCTGCCCGATTAGAAACCATGTTGCCGCAACGTCATAAGATTATTTTTATGTACATATAAACTTTATGTGTCGATCGAGAAAGTCGTATTCAAATATTTTGGAAAAACTGGAAGAGACTTGGTTGTCCTCTTTTCTTCTTCTGCTTTCTTGATGATCTAGTTAACTGCATTCTCAGTACGCTATCTTCTTTTCTTATTAAATGACCGAAACAACGTCATAGTTTCCTTTCAATAAATTCCACTATTTCTCCCTGTTATATCATGGTGTTATATCATATCTGGTCTTTCCTCTAAATTCTTCTTAAAAAGTCATTTGCGTCGCATTTAATTTAATTTCGTGTTATTTTTTTATTTTTTATTTACATATTGTCCCGAACACAATAACCTCAAAAAGTCATTTGAAATAATAAGCTATTGTAAAATAATAAAAATTGACCAGGAAAAAAAAAACTACGATTACTACTTTCGATTTCTTGGTCTGTTGCGAGATCACATCATTTTATTAATCGATATGCTAAATTTTGACAAACTTTTATTTCAAATGAATGACGCTCTGGCCGTTAGGAATTTTTTAAATAGCATCTTCGAAAGCCGCTATAAATTGGCACATTTTTTCCATACCGTGACTTCCAAGATCAGTCGAATTGTTCCAAACTATTTTCTGAAGCCATCTTCAAGCCAAGGTTTACAACAACGGGCAAATACATAACTTGGACAAACTGAAAGATCGTATAAGTACCGGATGTGATGTAATACTGTTACAATTTATTTGTGAAATAAAGCTTTGCCTCTGTTATGTTGTTTTGTATGTCTTAATTAAAGCTTAATGAAACTAGGTAATAATTAATAGCGAAATGTCAAACGTCAGATAGCTAGTATAACTGGTTGCCTATTCGCCAGTCTCAATGCAGAGATTTTTTATTTATTTTTTTTAGAACTAGACATAGGAAACATATACAGTGTGTTTCACTTTTCATGGGGACACCTAAATAACTTTTTTATTTTGAAAGCAATCAATATAAAATTTGTATCAGTTATGTAGGCCACGACAATGCATTCTTTTCATATGAATAGAGTTTTATAAAGTCAAAATCTAGCCAACTACGATTAAAATAAAAAGTAGCGTTTCAAGTCGGGTCTTAGTAGCGATTAAGATAGAGCAAAAAGTATTAAGAAAAGTTATTACAAATCACTCAAGAACTCAAATACAAATTTCTCTGAAAAATTTGTTAATTTTACATTTTTCTCCATTTTTATGCCATCAGCAGATGATAATTTGTTATTGCAATAATAAGAGTGCCATGAAACAAGAAAACGATTCGCAAATTTTATTCAGTATTAAAGAACAAAATATAGCAACAATTTAACGAACAATATTTTAAATAGGATCTTTTTCAACTAGATCACCTTGAAGACGGATACATTTTTCCAATCGTCTTTTGTGATTCAGTACAACTCGTCGTAGTATTTCTGGGGAAATTTCGTCGCAGGCTGTCGGATTCTCTGACACAGTTCCTGTATGTTTTGAGGTCTTGATGCATACACAACATTTTTAATAGTCCCCAAAGGAAAAGTCAAGTGTGTAATGTCAGGCGATCTAGGAGCCCACTCTATTAACGGGCTAGTTACGACCTATCCATCTTAACGGAAAGTTCTCGTCTAACCATGCTCGCACTATTCTTGCGTTATGAACTGGGATCCATCTAGCTGGAAGTACAAATCTCGCCTCTCATCCAGTGGTAAATCATCAAGCACATCCATTAATTCAGTATTTAAAAAATGTAAAAACCTTTCTGCATTTAGCGTGTCAAAAAAGAAAAACGGGCCAATGATTCGTGCATTTAAAATTCCGCACCACACATTAATTTTCTGTGAATATTGTCTTTACAGTTGATGACCCAGTTTGGGTTTTCTGTTGCCCAGTATCTACAGTTCTGGGACGAAAACACACCGTTAGTAGTAAATTGTAGCTTCATCACTAAACATAATTTTTTCAAAAATTCTCTGTCATTTAGATAATTACCTTGAGCCCATAGACAATACTCCATTCTTCTATGGAGATCTCCATCTTCAAGATGTGTAAATATTTGGCTTATACGGTTTCAATTTGTGACGACGGAGAACATCTCCAAATTTTAGAGTAAGATATTTAAATTTCTAGCCATATCTCGTAAACTCGTGTGAGGATATATTACGATACGCTGCTAATATATACTGCATCTAAATGGTGTTCTCGATTGTTCAATCCTCGTGGGCGTGTTTAGTAAACATTTCCAGTAGTGTTGAAAATATTATTCAAGTATGCAACAGTTCGATGACGGATGGGTGGACGTTCAGGGTGCCTCGCGTTATACTCTCTAGCCGCCTCTCGGGTAGAACGTACATTGTCACCAACAATTCGAATAATTTCTACTTTTTCAGTAATACTTAAATGTCTATCGGCCATTGCTTAGCAAAGTTCGATAGTTGCAACTGAAGTAAACTGTTTAGTGAATTGACGTTTGATGTTTGACGTTTGAACTGATGAATCGTTTTCTTGTTTCATGGCCACTCTTATTATTGCAATTACAAAATTATCATCTGCTGATGGCATAAAAATGGAGAAAAATGTAAAATTACAATTTTTTCAGAGGAAATTGGTATTTGGAGTTCTTGAGTGATTTGTAATAACTTTTCTTAATACTTTTTAGCTCTATCTTAATCGCTACTATGACCCGACTTGAAACGCTACTTTTTATTTTAATCGTAGTTGGTAGATTTTGACTTTATAAAAAACTCTATTCATATGAAAGAGATGCATTGTCGTGGCTACATAAACTGATAAAAAATTTATATTTGATTGCTTCAAAATAAAAAAGTTATTTAGGTGTCCCCATGAAAAGTGAAACACACTGTATGTGTAATAAAAAAAAGCTAACCCAGTATATTAATACACGCTTAAATTTAACATAAAATTCTATGATGTTTACAACTAAGGTTTCCTATACCGGAACTAAGATCGGAATCGAATGTAAATTCTTTTAAAGCACAAAGCAAATACTAGAATTGTTTGACAGTTTTCGACTATAGAATCCTCTAAAAATGTGAACTAAATCCACGTTGAACGCATGCGCAAACTATACTTAGTTTAAATTTTAGAGTATAGGGCACCAGTTGGGTTCTATCGTTTGATTAATAAAACAACCTTTTGAAAACTAAAAAGATTACTTTTATCTTAATGCCTTACCATATGCCAAACAAAGAAATGATGCCTATTAAGACAATAAAACTAAACATAATGATTTATCATAATATTTATTAAATTACTCAGACAATCTGCAATTATAAATAATAACGGTATACAAAAAGGAAGCCAATTTAACCAATCAATTAAGAGCATTGTATGTATGTTGATGAGCAAAAAAGTGGTTGAAAAATTCGAAATAAGGCATACAAAGTGTGGACTACAAATACGAAAATACGTGTATCGTATAAAACTTCACATTTCTGCTTATCCAAAAATATATTTTATTCCTTTTAGAAGCGTTAGAAAAAACTAACAGAAAAATATCTTTTTTTTTAATTTATCATAATATATTTCGAATAGCAGAATATTATAAAATAGCCAGGGCATTGTACGAATAACATGAACATGAACGATCATTGGAATGCATGCTCTGAAGCACATTGTCGAAAAAGATGGTGCTAACGATTTCTCTTATGGTTTATACGATTTTACAAGAAGACATAAACTGCCTTATCTTATTTTTCTTATCGTAAAAAGAAAATCAATCATAGAGTACTTTAAATTCATTTCAATTTCAATAGCACCTTATGTTTTTTCTTGTAAAAAAGTACATATAGTCAATCTCCTGAAGGTGGTTGATGAGAGGCAGTATTCTGTTGACATTCCAAGACACCTGCACGTTAGTAGCCAGCCAAATCTGCCATTGTTTGGTCCATTTCATCTGCAATCGCCTTAAACTTCGACCTTTCTTGAATGAGTTCGTCTGAAACGAAAATGTTATTATCGATTGGTTAGAGTGGTTAGTAAGGCAGATCTGTTTAGGTCAATTGTCTTGCTACAAAGTTCAAAATAATGGAGTACAGGGATTTGGATTAGTAACTATGAATTATGCAATAGCTAGGGAACTAGAAACCATCAGAAAAAAAGCACTTAATATCATTTGAAATAAAAGCATTGAAAGGAAATAAATATTCCGATAAGCTATTGAAAAGTTCCCCTAAAGCTAGAGAACTGCAAATAAAATGAATTGGTACCACTAGCTTAATCAAGACCAGCTCATATTTGCATAATGGTGGAAAATTTGAATATTTTCTTTTCACAGGAATTACTTCTTACTTAAACTATCACGTTAAAAAAATATGCAAATAAATACTGATTATGGGCATTCTGGTCCGTCCAAATTATTATTTTTCCCTTTCGAGGGGTAGTTCTTTTAAGTCCGCGACATGAAACAGATTTTAGGGATAACGCATTGGTCGAATGGAGGGAATTTTTTAGTAATGCTGCTAACGAATTAGATACAAGCATGGTATTTAGATAGTTAGTAGGGTACACTGAGAAAAATGGGTTAAGTAAAGTGATTACTTGATAAAAAATCATTTACAGTAGATAAAGGTTTACTTGAAACTATTCTCTTCAATTAATTCCTAAATGCAAGTTCTTACTGTAAATAGTGCTCTTATTAACGGCTATTACACAGCATATTGATAACTCTTGGTAATAATCGTATCAAATCGTTATTGCGTAATAACGTATTACCTGTGGACTGTACGTACTGTATCTAACAAGACAACCTAGACAAGTAAACAATCTCACTACTAGAGACCGATTATTGCAAAGTGCATATATTTTATTATGCATATCTTTAATTATAGTCTATATGTAACGTATACACTGAATTGAAAGTTAATTAGCGCTAATTATGACCCATATATTGCATATTTAGGCATTTCTATGCATATGTTTACAAAAGGTGCATATATTGCATATTTAAGTTTTTTTTTATCTTTCTATTAGTAAAAATTCCTAATGTAGATCGACAACCGACAATCTCAGAACGATAAATCTTTTACATGGTGTTCTCTAATACTTTTTTCCAAGAACTGCACGTGTTTAATTTCGCCCTAGCAGAAAGGATGTGGTAAATACGTTTTAATTATTATTATCCCAAATAAACTATTCGTTCATTGAATATCTTTGAGCGAAACACATATAATTGTTGTTACGTTTTTAAATACTGTGCGTACATACAATGAGTATAGCGAACACATTTCTTTATGGATTAAGCCATATCCTGAACTGGTAAAGGATGGCGACAAAATATTTTGTCCAGCCTCAGAGTAAACTGGTAAGTTTTAACTTTACTAAAAGCTTTACAATTGTTTTAAATTCTTTAACTTTTGATATAAAATGACAATTGTTGTTGTAGTGTCTTCTGAGAGAAAAATACCTGATTGATCAACACCTAAAACTCCATCACATATGTGAAATCAAATGTGAAAAACTAAAGCGATCCGCATGTGTGCAGCAATCTATACGTCAATATGTTAGAATCAACTTCACGAAACTCAGAACAAGAAAATATAATACGATCTGTGTAACGCATTAATTTCGTCTAACATACCTAACAAGATCAAACAAATGTTAATTTGATATATTTCATTTCTGCAAAATATTACAAAATAATATACCTAACGAAAGTACCTTCGTAAAAAATATGTCACATCTTGTTACCAGCAAACAATAGCAGAAATTCAACAATTGGTAGGAATAATTTTATTTATATATCATGTAGATGAAAGTACGGATAAGTGGGTGCCGTTATATTGCCCATTTGTTAATAGGGAATCTTCATGAAGATATTGTAGGTAAATCATATTTAATTTATTGTAAAGAACTTCGAAAAACAAATTAATGTGACAATTTACCCAATTCGTTCAAGAAGTTTATCAAATTTCTTTTTTACCTGAAGTTAACCTTGTTGAAAAAATTTACTAACGTTGTCCGACGCTGCACCATACATGAAAAGCCGGCAAAATTAATTTTTTTTTAAGTAACATTATTATACCATTGTTTAGCTCATGGGTTCAATCGTGTAGCGAAGCCATTAAGGATTAAATTCCCTTTGATTAATGATTTAATTACAATGTCAAAAAAGGATTTTTAAAAGCCCTTTACGAATCCATTTTATAACGAGCAACTTTCCGGTGTTAAGTTGCCTCTCGAACCGATTTATTACGAGATGGGGTACATGGTTAGAGGCTGCAATTTTTTTCGCCGATAATTTTGAAGGAATAAAAAAGTAATTCTTGAAATCACTGCTGGATGCATTGCTCTAGAAAACTGTAAAAAGATAGTAACATCAACAGAATTGCTACAAAACTTTCTATATTCAAGTCAGTAAATTATAGCTTTGTTTAAGTTCATTCGTAACTATGAAACGCAAGGGATGGTCGCTCTCGGAATCAGTGAATCAGTAGACAGAATTTGATATGCTATGTAAGAAGGTTAGGGTACAATAGGTAATTCTAATACGAAATTTAAAAAAGTGATAAATAAAATGCGGGGTATTTGAAATTGAAGAAAGTAAGAAAATTTTTGGAAGGTGAAACAGTAAACGATTTCAACTTTAATTTTAGTTTAGAATGTATTGCAAAGTTAAAAAATGCAACCAATTCATCTGTGCGATGTTGAAAGAAGCTTTCTCTATTCGAAACTATGTATTCTGATAGAAGACAAAACTTTCTTTACACATTTTGAAAAACATAATTATAATTATTTTAGAAATATGTTGTGAAAAAATTTTGTGCAATAAAGTTAATGTTTAAATTTCTGCCTTATTATTATTTTATGTAAAAATTTTTGCATATTGTCGCATTTTGGCATATAATGCCTCAGGTTAATGCCATATTTTATCAAAAAATCATTGCATGATATATGCGCTATGATTCAGTTTTTCTTTGCATATAATCCGGTCTCTAATTATCACAAATAACTTCATAAGTTACCGGTATGAAGCAGATCGTAAGTAACTTAGATTGCTTCTTTTAGTATCAGTGTTTAGGAACTCTTTTTTGCTAGTGCTAAGTAATCTATGCTTTTGTCTCTTATTCAGTTGAACGTTTTACTTACGATAATTATATTTTTATTTTTGATTATTAATTTTTTTCTCAGTGAAAGTTTGCACAGACTAAGAAGATCTGTAAGTTAACTTATAGGACACTATAGATTTGTACACAATCCCCTAGAATTTGTATGTAGAACATATTTATTCTGCATAATACATAAATTTATAGAAACTTGTACACAATATTTATCTGTAACCATCCGCCTTATGGATTTAAATTTTTTGTAAGGTATAGATTTATAAATTTACAGTTTTTTGCTCAATTCCATCATTAGTCTACCTATCTCATTACATACTTAAAATATCGTTGGCACACCACTATGCACTAGAGTGAATTTCGAGTGCGGTAAATATTGATGTAACTTCTAAGGAAATAAGTTTTTTTTCTTCTATGAGTGCCCATTTGAATGAGTTTGTTGAATTAAAGTGATTTTTTTGTGAGAAATCTATTTACATATCGCATAACATTTTGTAGGTATACCGATTTCTAGTAAGAATATCTTAATTCCACAATTTTCGTAATTCTTTAAAATGTAAATTTTCGATTACCATATTGTTATATCAATTCCTATATTTTTTGTTTTTGAATGAAATAAATTTTTGTGAATAATAAAAATTCCAAATAATATAACCAAAATTTCAATCTATCACCTACTCCAATTGGAAAGTTTCAAAAAGTGCAAAGGAAGCAAAAAAAAGCAAAATTATGATAAAACCATACTACAATCTACATCTTTTCAAAATAATTCCAAATCAAATTAATTATTACACTACTGCGAACATAAAAGTAAATAAAAAAAAAAAAACGAAATAATTTAATTTATATATTTGTATATAATATATACAATATTTAGTTTAATAAGAACATATACACTGATAAAATTTACCAAGTTAATAATAATCAATAATACCCTTAAGAAAGAACAGAAGGAACGAAAAGAAACTATAATAATAAAAGTATTAAAATAAAATTAAATGAAGTGCAAGAACTACTGCCACTGTAACACAGTTATGACTGCTACTTCTAGGAGACGGTGTTAAATGAGTCGCTGAAACCATTGAGTTCGTCGCATAAGAGTTATACAACAGGGTAGTTCTCGCCCGGTGCTCGCTATTACGGTTTAAATAAAAATGGCGCTGCCTCTGCTGCAAGAGAAAACTAAACGATTTACAAGATGAGCTCCACGAAGGCGGTGTCCAAATCGTCTCCAATCCTTGTAGTTCTCTCGGCCGAGAGCGGTCTGCAATTCAATAAGGTCTACATGAGTATGTGAACAGATTGGCAAATGGTGGACATTAGATTTCTTCGCGTTGATAGGCCATTTGCTGATGTATTTATTCCGGGTTTTAGTTGGTTAACAATATTCTGTAGCAAGATTTGTTAAGGAAGCTGTCCTATAAGCTTATAGATATTTTGAACTCCCTCATCTGTTCCAAAATAAGTGTCCGATTTAGTTTCTTTTAATGTATCATTGAAATAATTAAATTAAATATATCCGTAGTTATTTATGGAAATTAAGCATGGAAAGAATAAATCTAGTAGCCACTGTTTGACATTTGTCAAAAGAGAACAGGTAAAGTTGTGTAACAATTTCTAGCTTGCTTTATTATTCACACTTAGAAAAGTACCTGATTGAATTAACCAAAATTCCACTTAAATGAATAAATAATTGAATGAGCTATAAGTATTAACAACGTACTTATTTGAGGGAGGCATGCGACCGATATTGTAAAAGTTATTGGGGGACTGAGTGAAAACTAAAACGCATCTATGGCAACTTTTTAAAACATGTAAGTATTTTAGTATTTGCTGCGGCTATTGAAATGCAAATAGATGTGCTAGTGTGTCTGATATCTTAATTTCTACAACCAAAAGTATTGATTTAATGCTATTTTTCTTGTAACGATTTTTAGTTGAATGGAAAAAGAAGTGTTGATTTTCTAATAAATTAAAGAACATTTTATTGTTAATTGGAAAAGTTGAAACTGTAATTTAACTAAATCGATTCAAGCTTAATTCTTTAAGGAACACGAGAAATTGCTTTGGTTTATTTCAAATTTTGGTCATAATTAAAAATAAAAATCAACAAAGAGCGTTTTGATAATTCAATACTACTGTGCTGAATTAACAAAACTTTTCTGAGTGCACTGACAATTTATTTAACGTTAATTATTACGGTTGCCATAGCACCAACTACTGAAATTATGATAAAACCAAATTTAAATAGCCGGCAGCGGCGCGCAGTTCTATAAACATTGTCGAAAACCTCCTCAACGGGAAACTAGAACGGTGCCATTAAAGGCATCAGTGTGGATTTTAACGTTTCATCAAAAATTATTGATTGTCTTTGGAATTGAGTAAAAAGTTGTTATGCTTCCGGATCTCCAGTGGCTAGTTTTTTTAGAACTAGAATTAATTCTTAATAAAATGTAAGAAATTTCACTATAACAAAGATCAAACTTTGTGATCTGAACACCAAAGTTGGTAAGTTGCTAGGAATTTGAAAGAATGTAAAAAGGGTTTCCAGTGGCTTAAACTCTTTTATAAGAGCGAACAAGAAGTAGTTTTAATATCTCAAATTTTATCCAACTCATCCAATGAATTTAAAGAAATGCTGGAGTATATTCATGTGCACGAAAAATGGTTTTTACTCGACAAAAGTGGAAACTAACTTTTGTTTCTTCTCTACCAATTCAATCACGCAATTACAAAGAAATTCATTCTCGCAATAAAAGAAATCTGGGGCCTGTTGCATAAAAGTACAATTACAATTTACAGGTGATACTTTTCTTACACTGTCAAAAGTTTGACTTAGCGTTGCAAAAAATATGATATATATGGTTCAAATTGTTGACAGATTGTAACAAAAGTATCGACCGTAAATTGTAATTGTACTTTTATCACAGCCCTGGTCTATGTACAGAATGTACAATCAAAATTTAGCAAGATAAATGCTGGACCACACTGTAGGGTTGATGGTAAAGAAGTTGTTTGCGTTGGTACTGAAGACGGGTAGAACAGAAAATGATTTGTCAACCACCAAACCCCCGATTTCAATGCTCTTGAATTTCTTTAATGCCATTCAATCAGTATAACACAGAATCCCACTCCAATATTGATGAACTAATTGCGGCCGTGTACGAAGCATAACTGCACTCAGAAAAATGCCGCATGAGCTAACAAAAATTAGTAATTAAAATATTGTTTGGTTGTTATGCGACGAACTTTGTTGAGGAATGAAATAAAACTTGTTAGTAGCTATTTGTTAGTGCATAATTATATTTGTTATGGTAACTATAGCAAGGGGTCCCTTTGAAATGCATCAAATGAAAAAATTTGTTGCTAACACAACGCCCTCTGTACAAAACGATTTGGTTGCGTAAACCAAATTTGACCTTATTCAAATTCTTCGTTTACTTAGTGGCAAACAAATTTTTATTTCAATACACAAATAATTTTCTGTAATTTAGTTAATAACCAAATTAACCAAATTCCATTACTTAAGTCAAAATTAACGATGACGGCTCATATTAGATGTGTATCTGGTACATATATCAGATTAGTATTTTATAATCGTATTTGCTTTGCTATTTGTGCTAAATATGTTCTGTTACTGGAATGAAATAGGAGATGCACCATCTATGGGACAATTTCTATAATACATATAAGTATTTAAGGCATTTGCTATACTATATAGGGAGAACACTGCTACAAAATAGATATGACGCTACTATTGTACTGATATTCTTTAGTTGTCACAATCCAAAACGTAATTTGATTTAATACATCAGGTCTCTCTAATCGCATTTTTAGTTGAATGGAAAAACCCCTGTTAACCTAATTTAACAAAACAGATTCAAGCTTTTATTATAGAACCTGAGAAATTGCTTTGGTTTAATTCAAATTTTGATTATAATAACCAAAAAAACAAGAGCATTTTATTTTAATTCAACACAGTAACTTTTCTGAGTGTGGAAAAACTAGACAATTTTCATTACATTGCAGAAATGTATGAAATTGACAATGCTTCATAAAGGAAGCAACGATTACAAGCTTCCTCACTTGAGCAAGGGCAAATTGCGTTTGCAGGAAACGCTATTGCGAAATACAGTTTGCTCCGAACCCACAATTCAAGTAGCTCGTCTGGAACTTCACAGTTTATAGTTCTTAATGCTTTCTATTTTATGTTATAGCTTATTTGTGGAAATGCACGTGCTATATCGTTTTGCATATTTTTGTTATAAACTTGGACACTTTTTTGGAACAAATAAAACTCCTAAATTGGACAATTATTTTGTGTGTGCAAACTGACGCAGACCAGTGACATTTTGTATTCAATTCTGAATCGAAATTTTCAAAATTCTAATTCGAACATGAGGTTCTCAAAATTTGTACCTTCTTTGGTCAACAAATATACCAGCTGAGTGACGTAAAATGAAGCTGATACTACGTGATATTTAGTTATTGTAAAATATTACGTAGTATGTCTATGTGCTGTCAGAACTGCAAGTGATCCTTCTTTTCTTTATCTTTTCGCTGGTTTATATTCTAATGTAATTTTAGACGAAAGCTGCTAATTTTCGACATTTATGTATTCAATTCGTCAAGTTTCGTATATAATTCAACAAACTATATACCTACAACACTGGAATACTCGCTATCTTTGTTTGTGGCAGAACCCAAGCGACGATATTGCATCTATACAAATCATCAATTATCATGCGCTTTTCCGTTCTTATATTTTCTATATTTAATAATGTTCTGCAAATAACACTTCTAATTCATAATTTATCAATCATTTCTTTTTGCTTGTAAGATAATAATAAAAAGATGAAGTTTGTACAATAATTCAATTTTAAATCTGCAAAAGAAATCGGATTAAAGCTTAATTGTTTTGAATACATCGACTTTATGTAAATGTTTCGTTTTATCATTCAGTAGTAATGCCAGTATTATGGAAGTGCCAAAATTACATTTTATAATTAAGAAAACTTTCACTTAAAAATGATATATAAGTGGTCGACAATAGTATATGTTAAACCAAGGGAGGAAGTGCTTTATTGCAGGCCGCGGAAAATATTATAAACCGAGCCGAAGGCGAGGTTTGTAATTGCCTAAGGCCTGCAATAGCACTTTCTTCACGTGATTAGAATACTATTTTTTCCCAGTCAGTCCAATTTTAACTAATAACTAAATATCTAAAAATAATAAAGACATATGTATCTGTGAGTGACATAATAGATAGTAGGCTTAATCTGTCAAATATTTTTTGAGAACTGTCAAGTTAGCGTCGTTTTAAAAGTGTTTATTATTAGTTTAATTGAAATTTAATACCTAATAATTTAGCAATTATCTCATATATGGGCTCAGAATGGGTCGAATGTACTAATGTCATCTATCAATAAAATGTCACATTATTATAAAATGTACAGTTTCATCATGTCAATGTCACTTACTTTCCGCCCTAGGGAGGCAAAGTACAACTTTCCTCCCCAGAGAGGAGAAGTACAACATTCCTCCCTCAAATGAGGGAGGAAAGTAGACAGTTTCCTCTCTGCTGGTAAAAAAAATTAATCTTAGTATAGGGATCTTGTACTACGCATAAAATGATCTTGCAATACGTATTGAAACGATAATGGGTGTTAGGCAAGTGATGGGAGACACGGGTATATATCTTGTTTCTATTCTAAGACGGCGTGCCCTTTCCTACCCACTGTTTTCCTATACTTTAGTTAAATTTTGACGATTACAGTATATAGGTATACGATGTACACTTCTCGCAGGAAAAATCGGGACACCAGCAATCGAGAATTTTAAAATTTCTTGGGTGTAAATGCAGCTTGAAACAGAAATATAAATGTATAGAGAAAAAAAAGTTTATACACTGAATAAACACATTGGAGTTTCGACGGCGGCGTTTCCTTTAGAGACACCGAATACGGAAATATTCATGCAAAAAAAATACGTACAAAAAAAAGGCCTCTTGAATATAGACGGCTTCATTAGAAATATAGTATACGTATTTAATTCTTTGATTTTATGTAGAGATAAATTCTCTTTAAGAAAACATATGGTGATGGATTTTAAAATTATATTACTTGTTAGTGCTGCTTTGATATTAGTCATTAGTTCGATTTATGCGCGAAAGTATAATTTAGCAATAGACATCAATCAGTCTCCTTAGTTTCGGGAAAGTGTGATTTTCATAGATTTATTATTGATTACACTATTACGGTGTATTAATTATTATTGTTGGTTAATATTCTTAAATATTGCATTACTATAAGTTTTTATGTATTAAAAAATTGCAAAATAATTTTAAGGTTATTTATAAATTCTTGAGCAATTAAGTTCGCAAAGAAATTATTTATTTTATTAACCCTGAGTTTATTGTATATTCAAGAAACATATTGCAGCTATGGTCTGTGTAATGCAATGTCGTTCTATTTTCTTGAAATATGGCCAACGCTTGGTCTGTTTACAAACTGACTTTATGTAGCACTGGTTATTAACAATTATTTACAATATATTGCATTACATATATAACAAACATCGTAAGAAAGCATATTGTTCGTCAATCTAAGTTAGTGCTAAATTTTGTTTTTAGATTTGATTCATTTAATTTTATATTTTTCTCATTTCTACTGCACAAAAGATATTTCAAAAAATAGAATAAAGATATTGGATTACACAGGCGATAACTAAGATTATATTTCTTGAAAATACAATAAACGGAGAGTTAATATAAAAAAAATAATTTCTTTGCGAACTTAATTGCTTTAAATCTTAAAATTGTTTTTGGTATTTCTTTTTAATAGATAGACGAAAACATTAAAGTACTACAATATTTAAGAATACTAAACAATAATAGTGCAATCAATAAATCTGTAAAAATCACATTGTCCCAAAAGTCAGGAGGCTGATTGCCATACCCAAGTAGCACCAAATATTTATGAAATATATATATACTTTTATGTTGGTAAAATGTTAAACCCACGTTCTAGAAATATTTGGTGCTACTTGGGTATTGTCTATTGTTAACGTAAGTAACTAATATCAAAGTAGCACTAACAAGTAATGTAATTTTAAAATACCATAACCAATGTTTTCTTAAAAAACAATTATCTCTGCATAACATCAAACAAGTTAAATACATACACTGTATTTCTAAATGAAGCCGTCTATTCAAGAGGCCTTTTTATTGTTATGAATCTTTTTTTGCATGAATATTTCTGTATTCGGTATTTCTAAAGGAAACGCTGCCACCGAAATCCCGATTTGTTTATTCTATATATAAATCTTTTTTCTCTCTATACATTTATGTGATTTATGGCTTTGATAAGTGAATATATCCTTTAAAAGCTGCATTTGCACCCAAAAATTTTAAAATTGACGATTGCTGATGTGCCGATTTTTCCTGCGAGAAGTGTACATACCAGAACTGTTATCTTTTACCGTAGAGATTTATGAATTAATTTTGGATTGGTACGTTTCCTTTCTCAAGACATGCAATAATACATGTCTTATTACATATCCTAAGATTTTGTAATTCTAATTTAAAACCTTAATATATCAAAAAATGACATTTAATATTTTTGACAGCGCACAACACAGAAAAGTCGCATATTCTGCCACATTTAAAGATGGCAGCAGTTTTTCAGTCACTGTAACGTTGCATGCGCATCCAGTAATGCAATTCGTGATATAATTCTTACGTACCGTTTCAAAAATTTTCGTGGAGTTGGTTCGCTTGATTTAATTGCTGATGCTAGTCGACCAAGAAAATACAATACAACCTCTAAAAGATCAAATTCTAAAATAAATACGAAGTAGGTAACATCTTTCTCAAATTAAATGCGAAAATAAGCTCTAGAAATCTTCGATTGCTTATGCAACCAAAACTACAAATACTCTACGCCTAGCGATATGTAATTCAGAATTGTTCCCCAATCAATTTTATTTAACAATTAAGTGTACTCTATTTTCGGTTGCATAAATAAAGGATTTATTGGGCTTAAATTCGCATTTAATTCGAAAAGGTAATACACTTCATATTTTAACTTTCGACTTAAAGGGAACGCAGAATGTCACTGTGTGCAGCGCTTGCACGCTGAATCGTTATTCAGATGCTCCAGTTGCAAAACTGAAATGTTGCCTAAGCCTTCTGATTCAAATCAGCTCGAATTTTGAACTAAATGTTTTTCTATATGTTCTTGTCCTTTTTGTATTTTTTCATATGATGTGCTTACATCTAGAGTTCCACTATTTTTGAGGAGTGTATTTGGAAAACTAGAATAAAAATCAGTTCCTGAAGTGTTTGATGGCAATATTTTGAGATATAAACCTCTAATGTGGATACATAAGTACATACATCGTTATTTAGTTATCTTACTAGATAAATCTGTTCTGTATATGGTACCTCGAAGAAAATAGTATCCGAAAAACATTCCATCAAAAACATCCGATGCTACCTACTACAACTTGCTGTTAGCTCGTCAAAACAAAAAAAAAAAAAACACCATGCAATACTGGTTAAAAAGCAAAAGAAAAAAAAAACAAATCATAAAATTAAACACTCTTTTAATAAACATAACTACATACAAATACAAATTTTATAATTATATATTATATAATACTAATCCAATTAAAAAAAAATGATTAATTTGCGGAGGTTATGTATTTCAATAAGTGCAATCGGTAAATAATATATAGGAAAGATCGGTATTAGCACGCATTCTATATATAAAAAATATATTTATACTATCATAAATTAATATACATAATTAACCCAACAACCTGACGATTTCATTTTTATACATAAATTAATAGTGATTATTTTTCATTACTATTTTAAAATCACATATACTGGCTGCGTACAGAGCATGAATAATTAAAAAAGAAATTATACTATCAATAAATTAAGAATTTTATATTGCACTTGCATTGTTGAAATACATAACACTCCTTCATTTTTTTTTTTGCATATATATTTTTTAGTAGAACATCAAATGCGATTGGTAGTAGAAAGTATTGTTTTTGTTGTATGTAATGTGGTTTTGTAGACGGATGGGAAGATTATAGATTACTAATTAGACTTTTACTAATTATCTTGTGGAAATGTACAATTATACAATGTTATTTGGAAAAAAAATACATATATTGAGTTTACAAATAGAAGGATTTCGTGAATTATTTTGGGAAAATGTTCTTGACGATGGTAAAATATCTTATTAACATGATTCTGTTGTGTTAAAGCCTTGGCAGTGATTATCTTAAAAATTGCCTTTTTTATATGTACACTAACACGCTTAATATATATTTTTTTTAAATTATTAAAACGCGTATTAAATGATATTTTAATGTTGTTTCATTTCAAAGAAACCAGAGACCACAAGATAAAAAATTAATCATATATCCGTGACCAAAAATAATTTTGTGCGAATTAATTCACTATAGTCGTATTTAAACTAATAAATAAGCAAATATCTGAAGCTCGAAATTTGATTCTCCACTCTCATTGAAAACAAAAAAAAAAAAAATTAGCTCTAAGCACCTTCAAGTACATCTTTACAGAAACAATTTCTCCATTGTTTTAATAACACCGTGTCAATCGAGAAATCTTTGTAAGGTTTATAAAAAAAAATATATATAGAAATTAATAAGTGTTTTTTTATGTATAAATATCGGTCCCAGAACCATTTCTTTAATGCGCGGATACCCTTGTTATAGAATAAAAGAAAAAAAAAAACGAAACATATAAGGTACACATAGGTATCATAGTAAAGCACAATAATAACATGAGCTTCCTTATGTCTTTTGCTTTTGATTGTTTACACTATAATTAAGGAATGTTTTCTTTACGTGGGAATAATAAAAAAAAAAGAATGAATTAATGAGGAATATCTGATTCTTTTTTGTTTTGTTTCTTGTTTTGGGAAGGCTTATTATAGGTAAGATTGTGTGATTTCATAATTGGAATGGTGTATTGGGGTTACATGTTCTGGATGTCATGCAAGGTGGCTTCCATTTCGTCCGCTAATAATTTGTTCCTTTCCTTTTCTACCAACAGCTCATCTGTAAGTGGTTAATTTGTTATACAATAAAAAAAAATCAAACAAATAAAAAAACAATAACAAAGCAAATATGTTAAATTGGTTATCGAAAGATAAAAATGCTTAGAGAAATTCTCATTGTATGATAAAACATTCTGGAGAACGCACAGGCTATTTATTAATTTTGCATCACTACAGTGCGCATGTTTTAAAACATTTTTATTATTTGCTACATGTTTCTGGTTGCAACTTTAACGGCATTTATTTATTAATTTTAACAGTTTCTGTATTGAGTTGCTATTGATTGGTATATGTATGTAAAAGCAGTTGTGGATAACTTATAAACTTTTCCGATTTTTTTTAATAAAAGTGCCTTACACTACAATTGCAGTCTGTAACTCACAAGGAATGGCATTCAAGTTGTGCCCCCGCGCGGCTAGTGACTTATGAAAGAGGGTGGGCACAAAATAAAAACTTGCCTATTTTTTGTACATAAAATCTATTCTCTTATTTTTCATGCTGGAAAACACGTCCATGACTTTTTTGTAAAAATGCGTTAAGTCGAGCTTCTGACATTGTGCTTCTCAGAAAAGTTTTAATGCGTTTGAGGGTGGAAAAAACATCGTTCACATTCTGCTATCGACATGGGCGTTGTACAAATAATATCCAATAGTTTATGTTTATGTTTCCGTCAAAACCTTTTTTTTAGGTTGTCAGTTATGAACACTAAAAGTGGCAAAACACCACCTACACTTACGTCACACATATCATCGCGCTCATAAATTACTGAAAGCTCACAATGATTAAAAGGTTTTCCTACATTTAACGTCCATCATTAATAATAAATGTCAATTCAAGCCTTTGAAATCACACGTGCGCGGTACTCGTCGAAAACAATGCAGTCGAAATGTACGCAAACGTAATTGCGTGCCCCAAAGGGACGATATAAGCGCCTATAGCGAAGATAAACGGGGCCGGCCGATTCATACTCGAAATAGGTACATCGGAAATAGTGCCTCGGAACATAGTTTTGGGCGTTCGCATATGTGCTAGTATCTGTAGTGTGGAAAGAAACTTTGATAACACCGTTATAAAAATATGTATGAGAATTTCTTTCTGTGTTTATGTTGTTGGTTGGGTGGGCACGTGCCCTTGTGCTCTGCAGCCGCCACTGCCGATTTAGATACTTTAGTAGAAATGTAGAACACCAAAAAAATATAACACGCTTTTTTTTGCGTCCCTTATTTGGTTCAAAACACATTTTTGCAATATTTCAAAAACGAGAAGATATCGAGATCGGGTAATTGAATCGCTCTTTGTTAGCAGTCATACATTTTAGGATAAAAAAAGAACAGTGGCACTCACACCCATGGGCTTGCCCACTTGCGTATATTGGCAACTATAAACACATTGATTTGCCAAGACGTGAAAAAGTACTTTATATTTATGAGATGACCAGCTATGCACGAACTTTTTTGGCGTTACTATTTGTATCTATCACATTATTTTTTTCCAATATTTTAATATAATGAACACTTTGTAATTGAAATACAATGCCACATTAAATTTAATTCCTAAAATACAAAGAGATGTAGCCTTTTGTAAGCGTACATAGAAATCCAAAAACACGTAATCTTTACTTTTTCATGTAGTTCAAAGACCAGAAAAAAAAAATGAATTTATAATACCTATACTAGGGTAGGAGTGAGAAAAAATTGTATTTTTTTTAACCCCTTAACCAGCCTGTGGGTGCGCCACTGTTTTTATTTGAATCTAAAATGTACGGCTGCTAATAAGGAACGATTTGATCTTTATTCGATATCGATATCTCTTCTCGTTCCTGAAATATTACAAAACATGTGTTTTTGGCCCCCCATGAACCAAATATGAGACGCTAAAGAATATGTGCTAAATATTTCTCAAAAATCAAATTTCATCAAAGAAATTCAATCAAAATTTATAAAAAAAGAAATAAGCTTACTTCTTGGGGCATTAAAAGCTTTACTTTGCGTCGAATTGCTATGATCTTTTATTGTATTAGGGGTCTTCTGCAACATTAGAGCCTGGTACAGCTTGAGGTTTTTAGTCTGGAAGGATTCATAGTAATGAAGTAAGTCGATAGAATTACATATTCTTTGAAAACTTTTTCTTAGAAATGATAATGTTATCGAAGCTTTAGGAAAAAACAATAGCTACTATATAAGCACAAGTAGAGTGAACAGATTTAATAAGGATATGACAAAAAAATAGCAGGTGTAACCATAATAGAAGAATTTACATGGAACAGAGTAGTAATGACAAAAGGGTTTAATAACAAATCTGACACAATTACCTCAAATGTAATTGGTATCGTATATCGGAATGAATGCAAGCTAAGCTAGAGCAAGCGCACCCCCAAAATCGATTAGTATCACTTTATTAAACAACGGTAAAAAAACAACAAGTTTCAGATTTGTTAGTAGCATTTTGTGGTTTTCCTAATTAATAACCAAATTCTAAGATTAAAAACTGAAATTTACGTTTTAATTATTTAAGAATCAATAAAGTTTGAATGACAAAACCGATCTTGCAAAACAAGTGGAGCAAGAGCGCCTGCGTTGGTTAGAAGTCATCTAACCATTTAAGGAGACAAACTGGCGCTGAATCGACCAACAAGTACACTGCTTAATCTATGGCTGTTCGCAGACGATTTGTCTTCTACGGTCTAAATGTAATCAACTTTTTGTTTAGGAATTTGAAGACAACAACAAAACAGTATGATTTTAACATTTCATCTTTTCATTTGGTAAAACATGCTTCGTGTGATAAAAATTGTTGATAATCTTCAGGCTAACTAACGGCCCTGCTTGGACTGACTGAAGAAAACACCGTTGAAAAACATCTTAGCTATATCTTCTAAAAGCAATCGCTACCGAACAAAAGGATTGTTTTCCAGCGGTGCCTCGTCGGTCAAAAGAGCAGGTGGGGTTATTTGTAAAACGGAGCTCGGTTCAGTGTAAAAAGAATTTAGGCTAAGCACCCCAAAAAGTTTCCAGATAAGAAAACCCGTTCCATTACAGTTGAAGGTAAGTATTTTTTTTTGTTATTGTGCGCCGTTGCCAACAGTAGTATGAAATCGTTAATCGTCAAAATCTCTGATGAGATATTTTTTCATGTTTTTAAAAGTATTAGATGCTCTTGCCCCAAAGCTGCACTTGCCAACTCATCTTACTAGATATGGCATAAACCGGAAACATTATATAATGGTTTGAGGATGATTATGGTAATATGGGAGGTGTAGACAAATGAATTTTCCGATCACAATATATACAGGTCATTTATAAGTCTAAAAAGTGTGTGGATTTAGGGCTGGAAAACCGGAAAAGAGCTACGGCATTCGGATTGCAAAAAAAAAAGAAATTTTAAAAGAAATCTTATATGATTTCGGGCATATATTGCAGAAGTGCTAAAGCTTCGGAAAAAAAAAATGCTCTCTCAAATCCGGGAACGCCCATCAAGAATTTCCGCATCGTACTTGTGTTCTCAATTTCATTTTGGATATTTCAGAAACTCCAAAACGAGTTTGGCAAAAGAAGATATTGGGCACCTTCCTCAAACTGATGAAAAGAGGCTTTGCAAGCAATTGCGAGTAGTCAGAATGCCATTCTTATTGTAAAAATTATTATATATTCGTATTATACAAATAACAACTTCTCCATGTGAATAAGCTTATAAATTTGCCATAAATTATTTTAAAAATTACGCATTAATTTTTATAACTTGAGTCACAATATGCACTTGAATAGATTATAGTTAAGCAAGGGGCAAAACTATACATACAACAGCAAAAAAAATGCAAATAATTTGATAATAATAACAAATTAACATTGAAAACTTGACATGGAATAAAATACAATGACCTCTTTTCTATGTGTAAATTTATTTCCAAAATGTAAAAAGTTTATTTTGCCTAAAATCCAAAGTTTGCTATTTTTCCAGAAAGATGATTTAACTATTTACAAAATAAACAGCAACATTGAAACGTCTATTAAAAGCAATAATATTCTTTTAGTTTTCATAACCCATGCTGAATATAGTCAGTAAAAAATGTTCTCCACGAATGTATATATCGAAAATAACAAAGGATATCTACATTTTAAATACTTCTTCAATATTAGTTAACCTCAACTTAACTTCATCCGCGTTTATTAACTGAATTTTATATATATCTCATCGATTTCAATAAGCATTTTTATCTCGTACTTGGTACATATGATGCAAACATTAAATTCTATTGTAGAATAGTTTAAATAATGAACAAAAATCGATTTAATTTTTTAAAGTATTCCATAAGTCAATTTTTGCACCATAAAAGTACCTTTAATGTAAACAAATAATATCTCACGAAAATCAGCACTTTTTAAAATAAAATACGCAATGGTGAAATTAAGCCAGGAAAAATGCCATTACAAAGCAATAAAAGGGAATTACATCTAAATGAATTATTCAAATACAAGCCTGTAATCTAGCCTTCGAAAGCTCTAAACCGTAAACTTTCAAGGGTGCATAAAATTATACTTTTTTTTTTCATGTCTGAAGCATCATCGAAACGCTATAAGTGTCTACCGCAATCAAACAATAAATCGATGGTAACTTAATTGTAGAAGTTACTTTAAAAAGACTTAAAGGTGCTGGTTTTCGTTCGTTTATATTTGTCTAAATTCACTTAAATATTTATTAGATATTAATTTATTATTACGTTTGGTAAGGCATAAAAAAAATAATCAAAATACAAACATCGGTATATACCGCACAAACCATCTCAGCTATACACATTTTTGTGTTGAAACGCAAACTTCTGTTCGCAGTAAAGATGGTTTTTGCTGTATACATTTTCTTGGATGTAATACATCAGCCTTTGGAAAATATCTGAATTTGCAGCAATTTCTTTCGACATTTCAATAAATATTAAATGAAATAAATAAATTTACAATTGCTGAAAAACGAATGCAAATCTGTATTTGCAGATTTCCACTCAATAATCTATATAAATTTGAAAAACAATGGATTTTATTGTTCTTATTTTTAGTTATATTTTCAGCAGTATACCCACCTTCTAGTCTGTCGACTTCCTTTTGAAGTTTCTGTACAGAACGTTCAGCGAACTCAGCGCGGGCTTCAGCCTATATGGAAAGATAAAATAATGATTAGTTATCTAACTTTTTTCCCAAAAATATGACATTAGGCAATCCTCATTGAAGAATATATATTTTCTGCTATTTAAGAGTTCCCTTTTGAAATTTCAACAGTAGGTCTTAAACGAATAAAAATAATTTTTCTGTTCAAAACAGAGACTGGCATATGATTATAAGACAAAAGTACCAAACAATGCAAAAAATGACTGTCATTTTACATATGATTTAAAAAAAATCTCTTATCATCTTGACCCCCGATTGGGAATGGACCAAATTTTCAAAAGAAAAAAGCACAATTGCGTGTATTGTTTCGAAATCTATTACTAACAAAATCTTAATTATTTTTAAATTAATTTTTTTTTTTTTTCTATTTGTTATTTAATCACGCGCAAGTCTCCTAGTAGCAAAATAATTTACTTGAAGGAAACAAATATTTGTTTGATTATATACAATTGATATTTCGTTGAATGGATGCCTTTTTTCTCCGTGTGCAAAATGCAGAGATTTACATTTGTCAGTCAGTACTTCAATAAAATTTTTAGTAAAACTTTTCTGATAGATGTATCTTCAATGAAGAATGCGTTTCTTATTTTAGTGTTATAACAATTAGTAATCCATTTCCAGAATTATAATTGCAAACATGATAAAAAAAATTAATGTCAAAAATTATATTGTAATAGACATTGTAGTAGTGACTAGAAGCCTTCCTTTCAGAGTCAAGTAAGTAGTGCTATTTTAATCGTTCACACAATGAAACGTTTAATTAATTATACCTTAGATGCTATTTAATTAGAACAATTTAATATAATTCCAGAAATGTATTGCAATAAAAAAAAAATGTATCAACACACTCAAATCAAAACTACACGAATACGTACAAAGGGGTAGTGTAACAATTCCAAAACTATGTTACAAAAAGCCATGCATGATTGTGACACTAATTTTTATTCACACAATATTGTACTTACGAAAGTGATTTTACATATGCACATGAGAGAAAGAACCACAACCTACCTACACACTATTTGAATAAGTGCGAATATGTGGACTAAAAACAAAATTGCCAAAGCAATGGAAATGGATGAAAAAAAAAAGATAGAAAGATAAAGCATTTGTGCAAGGCGATTCGTACATACAATAGTAGTATACGAACAGTTGTGGCCAATAAAAACTGGGACAATTTTTATCACAGACTTGTGCCTAATTCTAATTGTTTGATTTCGATTTAGGAATATTGAGACAATGAATTATTGTCATCTGTCAAATAATTTCGAATTAGACATAATACCACAAAGTAATTATGCCTCACATAGGAGAGTGTATTAGTATCTAGTTAGATACTATAGCAACGAAAAATAACATATTAGAAGTGTCAGTGTAAAGTTTCACGTCGAAAAATCAAATCAAAGTTGCACAATAAAATTTGAAAAAAAGAAGATGTTGACCGAAATTGTGAAAATCGAAAAATTGGAGTATCGAGCCATCATCAAGTATCTTGTTATGCAAACAATTCGTGTAGCGTTATTTAAATATCATTTACTTAAATATTATTATTATTATTTAAATGTGCCAGGAAATTATACAATATTTTACAAAAAAAAAAATATTCACACTAGATAACAAAAACAGTCGCATTTTTTTTTGGCCGAAACTGTACATATAGATATGCATCGAGTCAAAATAGTCAAAATAAAATGGTGAGTGGATACAAGTAACGTAATAACATGAAAACTTTTAATTATGTATTTGATAATATTAGAATATTGACATTGAAATGCTTATATCACAAATAAAAAAAAAATACATTTATTCCACAAATCCGCTTCTGAGGCGATTCTCCATAATTCATATACGAAACGCAATTGTATTTTTGATGAAATCCAAACAGATGTGTAATTTATTACATGCACTTCGATATTGTTTGTTAAATTTTAATCAATATTATTTAACATTAAACAAGATAACAAACGAGTAAGAAACGAATTTAGTGTTATTTTTTTTTGAAACATTGTTAATAATGCATTCGATTTCAAATTTTATTCGGTGATCATAATCAAGCATTAAAAAATAAATATTATTCTTCATATATATTTTTTTTTTGTGATATAACCAACTTCAAATTATGTAGTCATCTCTTGGAAAACGACAGCATAACAAATTCTTAATTGGAGTGAGTATACAGCCTTCTATATATATGACTCACTCCCGCACACCATTCACAAATTGGAAAAAGGCAGTGTCTGAACGTTTATGGGCAATTCGATGAGTTAATTTTACCGTTACTACGCGTACGGGTTTCTAGGTTATTGCCAAACCTGAATTAAGACGCTGGTTTCAAGAAGAAGAAGGCGGGACCGATCGTAAATAATTAAACTTGTGATATTGCTCTTCTGTTGCGATTTTAATTAGATTACAGCAATAATACAGCGTATAGGATAAGATCCTGGATAAGTTTTAATTTAGCAGCAATAAAGTTTTATCAAAATCTAGCTTCAAATAACAACACTTACATAAAAATAAAAGCTGCTTGTAAATTGTTATCAATACCAAGCCCATTAAGCACTGCTGCTTGATGACAAATATTCTGCTCATCTGTAGGGAGTTGGCTACCAAGTAGAAATGGATTAATTAATTATACGTTTGAGCAAAATGTCGCACTTAATTATTCATTTCCACTACATAAATATTTATTTATATTTTATAATTTGAAGATTTTTTCAATAAACAAATTGTTGAAAATCATTTCTTTGAAGTCTCAAAATGGTGCTTCATTTAGGAACAGGTTAAAGAGCTATGGACAGTAAATACACTTTTTTTAAATTTTTCTTTCATTGGTCTAGAATGATAAAACAAAAAAAAAAAAAAAATAAACAGTTTGGATTTTTTTTGGGCAAAAAAAAGAAAAGGAAAAGCTTTAAAAAATTGGAAATACTGAATCGATTGCAACAAATAAATTAGCAAAATTAGGAATTCTAAAAGTCGTTATCTCACGGTTAAATTATAGAAAATTTCAAAGAACCTTCCATTCATTAACGTTCTTATGATCGCTTTGTATTTTTTTTTTTTGATTGTTTCTAAGGGTAAGGTATAAATTCGACAAGACGAACAGAAAATATCTAGCTCTGAAAAACGGTGTTTTTGCACATGCATCATTTTTGTTTACAATCACTGAAGAAATCAAGCTGATATATAATACAGGGTGTATCAAATAAAAAGTAAATTTTGCTTCGGTTGTTAACTGCACGACATTATAAAGCACAAACCCGCCGAAACCGGATTTCATCATTAAAAAATAAAAAAGTAAAATATAGAGCCAAAATTCTTTAGTCCGAGCCTGATGCAAGAAACGTCATGTTAAGCACCGCTAAACGTAGTATTATGTATAAATACCATTGCACTCATTTAGTATTATTCTTAATGGTATGCCGTAAGTTCATTTAACGTCATTCTGAATAAATAAAGGCCCTTGTATATAAAAATAGCAAAACTGCATTTTAAATTTCTTTCTTTTTTGTTAAAGAGCATTCTACGT